>JAOVYX010006490.1:0-36557 GCA_035668315.1 Drosera spatulata | reverse complement strand
AGTATTCAAGTAGACATGACTGGGTCAAATATTAAGAGGACAAGTGTGGTTCTCTTTGTGTGCGCAATGACAATAAGCCGCAGGCCAGGGTGTTGGCTCATTGGGGAAAGGCTACTCTCTGTAGGGGGACCTTTGGCGTGTAAGTAAGGGTTTAATAAACCGAATTACACGCGAGAGACGTAGTGAGTTGGGGTTACAAACCCAAATCATGCGTAGTATTTATGAAAAACAGAAACATTTTTATGAAAGAAAATGAGTTTTCAAATGATTTTGAAAAATGATATGTGACTGAGGATTTAGCCCACGTCAGTGTCTAAGTCTCTAAATCTCTCTTCATTACCGTCTTCATTGAGTTCTGTCATTCATATTGGGACACGTACTTGTGTTGGTTAAGAAAGTGAAAAGAATATGAAAGAGAATAATGGTGTTTATTCTTTTGATATGTGTATGGTTTGATATGGCATTCTTTATTTTCTACGGCTATAAGAAAATGTTTTACTGGTAATTATTGATTGCCATAGTCGGGGGAGTACCCTGCAAATCGAATGCATAGACTTTGGTTGCTGAGCTTTTAGCTCATGATTATGTGTTTTATTTGCAGATTCACCACCAAGCGATGTTGAAGCATTAGAGTGAGATTCATGCATATAGATACATATCTCATTGTCCGAGAGATAACAAATATTTGTTGGAGACCATTTGTAAGCAAAGAGACATTATAATGTATCCGGGATTACATATCATTATTTGAAATTATGATTTGTATCGTTTAGGTAGCTTCCTTAGCTTCTATACCTACAAAACCGTATGGTTTATTTGGCCTTGTCATGGACTGGGTCTATGACGACATAACGTCACGTGCCGGGCATTTCGGATTTCGGGGCGTTATATATTTATTCTCTGAATATGTGTTATATATCATATATTATATTATGTGGGGAATCGGGACTTAAGAAACATTATAACAAACATTATAACAAACTAAAGATAAACGAATAAGTCCATTACCGTCAATGAGGTCGTACAGTGGATCCTCCGGGATCGGATTTTTTGGCTCTATGAGCGTTCAAAGCGGATTTGACTCGGTCAGACGTTAAATATAATTAGTAAGAGAATAAGTGTGGTTCTCTTCGTATGCGCAGCGACAAGAAGTCGCGGGTCAGAACATAGGGCAATTGGGTGTAAGGCTGTCGTCTGCAGGGCGACCTTCGGCTTGTAAGTGAGGGTTTAGCAAACTGAAGTACACGTAAGAGACGTAGTGATTTTGGGCCGCGAACCCAAATCATGCATAATATTTATGGAAAATATAAACACTTTCACAAAAGACAACGAGTTTTCAAATGATTTCGATGAATGATATGTGATTGAGAATTTGGCCCAGATCAGTGTCTAGATCTGTAACAACCCGAGCTCCGCGTCATAGGACATGTGACGTTATGCCGTCACGAACCCGTTTTATGACAAGACTAACCAAACCAAACGGGTCTAGAGGTATCAAGAGCCAAGAAAAATACCTATGATGCTTCATTTTAACCTGTTTAACTGTTATAAATCATTTTACATCACTAGTGCGGAAACTATTTAATTACATAGTTTTGGCGACATGATTAGTATATGACATTTTATAATACCCCAAAAATTTGGTATTAAAATATACAATGTATTAATGAATGAGCGTATAATATAACATTAAACGAAACTAATAAACTACAACGTTAAACGTAACGTTATATAATCGATAACGTACGAATAAAAATAACGAATGCATAACATTATAACGGAACGTTACGAACCTACAAATAATATAACAAATACTTATCGTTAAACATAACGTTACAACGTATGTATTTAATAAATGTACGTGCTGAACATAATAAACGTATATCGTTATAACGTACGTGTTGAACATAATAAACGTATAACGTTATAACAATATAATAAACGTATTTGAGCTAATAAAATATGGTCTCGGAAACGTTCGAGATCTTCAGCAAAACGAACGTCATTAGGTTAGAAATAATTTTGTCTAATTACGGGTACATTTTTCGAAATAATATTAGAACAAAACATGGATAAAAATAGACTGACGAAAACAAAACAAGGAAACGTATTTAAATATATCATACTCTCTCCACGGCCAATCCTTCCCTGCAAAAGCTGTTTCGGCATCGATTTCGTACGCGCCGTCCTGTGCTGCCCACCATCACCACGCTGCCTGCACCTCCCTTCTCCTCATTTCCTTCTCCCTGCGCAGCTCCATCAAACCATCACCACACCACCACGATCATCAACATTAACACCATCCTGCACTCATTACAGCAAGCCGAACACACCAACACACATCATCTTCCATTCGCAATCATCATCACTATTCACCTTCGGACAGCACGCTGTGGGAATCAGCAGCAAGGCCTGGGAGAAAGGTTTGACATGCCAAGAAGGAGGAAAGCAGCGAGATCGAGTCAAGAAGAAGCGAATGCGATCACAGGTAACCTAACCCGATTTGAGACGTTTATAATCATTTACGATCTTATTATCCATACGTGCACTTTCAAGCTTGTCTATATGTGTTACTGAGTATAAAGGACGGGTTTCATGTGTTGGTGGAGACGTTGGAGGTTTTCGTGAGCGTTTGGTGTTATGTTTCTGCATTTTCAGTAAGTTCTGTACAGTCGCGGTCATGACGGGCATGGTCACGCCCGCGACTCAGCTCTGTCCTTAAGATAGAACGTCCCGATACGTCAAACATCATATTTTTTTCCTAACGTAGTGGGACCCTCGTCCTTGGTGAATGTAACGCACATTCGTCATGAAGGACTAACCTAAACGCGTATATGTGATACATGAACCTTGCGTATAAAAATGGATATTAAATATGCATATATGACTATACGACACCTCTAACCGCGCTGAAACGAGTTGGGATTTACGCTGTGGGACATACAAATAAATGAAATGCAAACCAACAATGAATGCCTAATCAAACATAAAGGCTGAACACTGTATATGGTTTATGAACTGTCAAGTCTTTTGTCATACTGTCTTGAAAGTGTTTTAGAGATTGAGTTCGGCACTACTATCATCTCCCTTTGCTGAAACCGTTGGGAAGAAGGTCGCATTTGCTGTCTCTTCTTAGAATCTATCGAAAACCAAGTGAAAGTCCTACGGACTGAACTCTAGGCAAACTTCTTGAGTCATTATCACAGGTGAACTAAAACTAGGTAGGGAGCGTTGGAAAGCCCCTATCCTCTTAGCATGCATGCAGCGGTTTCAACGCAGGACGTGACGGGGCCACTGGCTACTCTCTATAGAGAGGCCAAAATCTATCCCAATGAGAGACAAATAGAGCCGGTTGGAAGCGCACTTTTGTTCAGGCATACTATTTCATTTTGTTCAGACGCACTGTTTGATTTTTTAGGCGTGTTTTATTTTGTTCAGATGCACTGTTTTGATTTTATTCAAGGGCACTATTTCAGATTCTGATTAAGATTTCGACGATATTTTTGTTTTTCGACGACGTTGATAGATTCCGACGAAGGTAGGGTGATAGTAGGGGTTATGGTAAAGGTGAGTATATGGTAAAGGATTAGATGAGAATGATGAATTGTATTTTTTTGGAATTATTTTTCTTTCTTGTATATGTTTGGATTTAATCCACAAAAGTTTAGTTTTGGATAAATCATCCTTAAACATTTCTCTTATTATTGATCTCATTTATTCTATTCTTCGAGCAATTGCACCTGTAGTACATTGGGATTGTCATTCTCATATTTGATAATCGAAATAACAAAATACATCTACATCCCATTATTATTTGGATTGTCAAAAAAATAACAATGTTATTTTGTTTGTCAAATTTGACAATCAAAGTACTATTGTCATATATCTTCATCAATGTTAAATTTATTTAAATAATTGTTGAAATGATTTATTAAAAATTATTCAATTTTTAAAATATTACACAAAAATATATGGCAACCCAAACAATAATACTTGAGTGCAAAATTTACATTTTTTTTTAATAAAAGTTGTCTTTTGGATTGTGAAAAACTACTCCCTGTCTCATGAAATTACAATATTTGTCTTACTTAGATGTCGCACAAATATTATAATACTTTCTCATAACATCAAATTAATTATAATACGTTCATTAATTTTTATGATAACTAATATAATAAATTATATTTTTAATATTATTTAATATAAATTTATCACAAATAAATTTTGTCTTAATTTTGGTACAGAGCAAAAACTAGCACCAGTCTTCCCGACACACAAAGGAGACGGGTTTAGACGGAGCGTTGCTCCACCCATCGCCGTTGTCGCGCCACCGTGAAACCTTGGCCTCCTCGCCGTAATCCCTCTTTGGTACATCTCCAATTCCCCAATTTTATGATTATCTGAATTTGCACTTGAACACATTCAATTAGGGTTTATCTTTATCAGCACAGATGATTTTCACCGTTCGATTTCCAATCTCATGTGGTATGACTTCATGGTAACGGGATAGGGGGAGGTCAGGGGGAGTTGGTTAGGGTTTCTGTTATCTGGTTGTTGGTGTTGTGGTCTCGTGGTGAGTGTGGTTGTGACGAAAATGTAATCGAGGGGTTGATGATGAATCGATGTTGGTATCGGCATTAGAAGTATGAGTTGTGGATGGTTGCGATGAAATTAGACTGAGAGTGCGATGAAATTAGAATATTTTATCAAGAAGTAATGTAGTAGAGTGATGGGCTTGATGGCAAACCGCAGTTGATATTTCAGGTATGCCAAAGATTTTGTGCTTTTGTGAACTAGTGATCAGCGAGTTAATTGATCCAATTGATTCGTTGAGCTTGGTTTGTTTTTAATATCGGTAAAGTGTTTGTATTGCAAAAGACAGCCAACTATATGCTGGGGAGCAATCTTCACCACTAATGATACACCCAGTTTTAAAAAGTTATTTTTTTTTTTTTTTTTGCAAAAAAATAAGTGGTGGAGATTGTTTCATAGTACGTAGTTGGCAGCACAAATACTAACCTGTTTTAATATTCCCATTGCTTTCTTTAATATTCCCATTGTTTGTAATATTCCTATAGGTTTATTGTCTGTGCTGCAAGCAGCCAACTATATGCTGCGGAGCAATCTCCATCACTAATGATGGATCCAGTTTTAAAAAGTTATTTTCTTTTTTGATTTTGCAAAAAAATGAGCGGTGGAGATTGATTCGCAGTACGTAGTTGACAGCTTTTGGCAGCACAAATAGTAACCCGTTTTAATATTCCTATTGCTTTCTTTACTATTCCCATTGTTTGTAATATTCCTATCGGTTTATTGTCTGTGCTGCAAAGCAGCCAACTATATGGTGCGGAGCAATCTCTATCACTAATGGTGGATCCTATTTTAAAAAGTTATTTTCTTTTATGATTTTGCAACAAAATGGGTGGTGGAGATTGCTTCGCAGTATGTAATTGGCAGTCTTTTGCAGCACAAATACTAATCCGTTTTAATATTCCTATTGCTTTCTTTAATATTCCCATTGCTTGTAATATTCCTATCGGTTTATTGTCTGTGCTGCAAAGTGTAGCCATTAAGCTGCTGCAGGAGATTAAAACGCAACTTTTCGTTGCAAAAACATTCCCTTTTTTGCCGCTTTTGTTTCTTATCCTAATTCGATGCCTTTTTGAGACTGTAAACGGGAAAGATTGTATCAATGGAAAATTATAAATGGCGCCTTGTCTCATCAGAAATCAATTCCCCTGTGCAGCCGAATGGGTTGCAGTAACCTGAAATAAGAGAGGTCTTGGCAGATTTTAGGGTTGAATTACAAACAAGGATGAATATAACGGTTCTTGGATCAACTTGTTGTTTTGTTTTCGAGATTATTTTCGATTGATTTTGAAAGGAAGATAATTTTTTCATGGAGATTTCGAAACATAGTGGCGATGGGTTACAAGGTGAAGCCCTTTGCGGTTCCGGAAGACGAGCATCATCGGTGGAAGGGAAGGAAGAAGGGAAAAAAACGGAGAAATAAATGAAGATAGGGAGTAAAACCAACGCATTTGTCAATTTTGATGCAAAACGATGCGTTCATTCTTTTTGCAGCCGCTATATAGCTGCAATATGCAGCACAGACATTAAGCCGTATTCCTATTACAAGTTTGGTTTTCGCTTGCCGGTAACAAGTATAGTACAAGTGGATAACATTTGGTGCAGTCTCACAAGGTTTTTGTAGAGATTGCATTGTTACATTTTCCCATGGAAATTACGAGTCGGCTTCTTGAATCGAGAAGCTTCCTATGATTTGTTGATCTGTATGAAGCGGTTTATGTATCTTGTGGCTTCGCTGATTCTGTAGTTTGCTTCTGATTCTGCTACTGATAATTTTCACCACTGCTTGATTTGGTGTCATGTTTCTGTGATTCAAGTCACTAGTAGTTCGAAGCATCACCCTTAGAATGCAAGTATAAAATTTGCATTCAGCTTACTGTAATTTGTGATTGTGTCAAAGGCTGAAAGCTTCTTTTTGGTCTTTCTATTTCAGGGTGTAGATGACGATTGATGATGAGAATTCAATTTATGTCGGGGGGTTGCCCTATGATTGTTCTGAAGACGAGCTTCGTCGAGTGTTTGAGTTATATGGTGCTGTGGTGGCTGTAAAGGTTTTAACCACTCTACTTCCATCTATGACACTTTATAATAAAATAAAAAATGGATGGGAACATTTAACTTCCTGTGTCTTTTAAGAGCATCTAGATTTCTTGCCTCATAATGTTCTCAAACTCTTTCTTTGAATTTTAGATAATTAATGATCGAGGAGTTGGAGGAAAGTGTTATGGTTTTGTTACTTTTACAAATCCACGTTCTGCAATTGATGCTATAAGTGATATGAATGGACGGGTATGTCATTTTCACTCGGTCCGTGTAATTTTCAAAGCTCTTGTTCCTTCTATGAATGTCAAGCTTGCTCACAACTTCAAGTTCTGAACCAGCCTATTCGTGGCCGGGCTGTGAAAGTGAATGAAGTGAAGTCTCGAACTGCTGCTGGGAGACTAAATCATGGCCGCGAAGGTTTTCGACGGGGTGATAGAGACATGGTTAGGGATAGGAGACGCGATAGAGATAACGATTATGATAATAGAAGAGATCAGTTTCGTGATCACGCTCGTGAACATGTACATGAAAGTGAAAGAGAATTCCATGATCATGGTGGTCACCGGTCCAGGGATAATTTCCACGAGAGAGATCGCGATGAAGAGAGGGATTTAAAGGAAAGTGAGCAAGGACGGAGCCGAAATAGAGATAGAGAATGGGGAAGTGATACTGATAGGGATATTGATCGAGACATGGGGGCTGATATAGTTGATGATCGTGATGGAAGGGGCGACGAAGAAAAAGACTCGCGTAGAAGGAGCAGGTTAAACATCTCATTTTTGCCTTGGTTGTTAATTCACTTTCATCAGTTACAAGCTTTTGGCTGCATTCCAGAGTTGAACGTTTAGTCTGTTTTAACACATTGATTTTCTGTATTCTCTCTTCTTTCTATGAATTTGCACCGAACATTTGAAAAGAGTCGGCTTAATTGTAAGTTATTTTTTTAGGCTTATATTGTGATCATTATTTAACTCTACAGATCTAGAAGTTTTGACAGACACAGTAGGGAACTTTCGTCGGATTCGAGTGATTACCAACAAGATGTAAGCTCTGATGTTGTGTTTCATGATTTACTTGTTCTTTTTGGTTTTTATTTTTTGTATTTTCTATTTGGGAACATTCGTGTATGTCATAGTTTGATACTGTGCCATTTTATCACCTAAATGTTACTCTCTTCAGGTTTCATTCTGCCTTGGTAATCTTCTGTCTTCTGTTTGTATTTGTATGTTCAGTTGGAAGAGGAGCTAAGATCATTAACTCAAAGGCGTGAAGAACTAAACGGAGAGGTTCGTATTTCTGCATTTTTATGGTTAGAGCTATGGTTTATGTTCTTAGCTTAAAAGCCGCATTGATTTGAACATCTTCCTTCGGGACAAAAAATCGCTAATCAGTCATTGTCAACTGTTTAAGTGCTCTGTGTCAAACTGTTTCGAACGTTTTTTCCTGTCTTGTACAACCTTGGCTATTGTTTATGTTAATCAACCTAGTATGTCCGATTCGAGCCAACTTAATATGTTTTATGTGAAACGTGTTTTCCATGTTAATAAGTCAAACACTATATTGCACTCTTAGAAACTTTATTTGGAGGAGAGTTTGGACGAAAAGAAGCAGCTCCTTGTGGATTTGCAACGGAAGACGAAGGTACTTACTCTTCAATAGATGTTTTAATATCGCAGGCCTTTAGCATGTTTTATTTCACTATTCCCTTTTGACCCTTTTGCCTGTTTTTTATGGCAGAAATTGGAAGAAGCATTGACATCTTCAAAGAAGCTTTCATCCCTTCGACAGATGCAGTTAGTCAGGGTATTTCCTGTGAAACTATGTGCTTTCTACTTAATGTGTGCATAGAAAACATAACCGTAAAAAATGCATGAATTCTACAGTTGCAAAGAAGTTTTCTTCAAGTAAAGGAGTATGGAGAACGACTTAAAAGCTCCGAAAAGGATCTCCAGGTTGGTTGCCTTCATTGCAAAGAAGCATAGAAACACTAATAAGCTGGTTATATGTTTTAAACATGGCTTGTGTGTTTCATTTCTCTTGCAGGTTCTTGCAGAATCATTAATGGCCGAGATAAATGGAGATGACATGGTAGCATAAGGGCGCTCATTTCATCTGTCAACAGTGGCGAGAAACCTGATTATAGGTTAGTTAATCCCTGTTTTGGATATTGCCAATTGATTCAATAGCTGTATTGTCTATGTCAGTATGTCCGTGTTTTATACGTGTGCTTGTTACTTTCTTAGGAGCTCTAGATTTTCTGTCATGTATAATCTTTTGCATGCAATTCATGTTGTTTACGCATGCTTGCCTGTGTTGTCCTAATTGTTGTATAAGAGTTCCCACTGTTTTATATGCTTTGAGAAGTGCATTTGTGCTGAGAGTTTCTGTCAGGAGTTAGAAAGCTCGAAAATGGATTATCAATTGATGCTTGTGATGGAGTTGTGTCCTTTGATTCCGCGTTATCTTCATTTTGGTTCCTGCATGTATGTTTTAGAAGCTAGATTACTGATGGAAATATCTAGCCTTTCTGTTTCCTGAGCTTTGTTTGAAGCAATATCCTTCAATGTCTAGGGGAACTCCTTATCCCTGTGGAACTGCTAATATGTTTCCCAAATGTGAGCAAAAGCTTTCTGTTTATGTCCATATTTCAAACTCTAGCCCGACGATGCCTCACATTTCAAGATTTAGCACTCGTGTTGGCAGAGGATATTAAGATTAATATGTACGGCACAAAGTTACCAAAAGAGTGGAGAAAACTGATTGCACTATCTCTTTGCTTGACCTAATCTTCTTAGAGGTTTGATTCCATGCATCTCCAATACGACACTTCCTCAAAAGTTGAAAGCATTCCATATGCTACCTTTAATTTTATTCTCCTCTACGTTGACAGTTTGGCCATGCTATCCTCGTTCCTCTTCTAGTTACATGCAATGAGGACAAATCTGTCAATCTCTACCCAAAAGACAAAGTATACTACAATCCAATTTTCAAATTTACGTGACACAACAAGACACCATCACGCTCAGAAGATTTACTCAGTAACCAAACAAACAATCCCTTTTCCTCCTTTTATGTACTAGCTATCCTCTCCTCATTGCTCTCTAAATTAATAGCAAATGTGAAAAAGACACACTAGCCCTAAGTCACCGAATACTCTTAACAATGCTAAGTTCCTAACGCATCGCGACTTGGATACAGTGTACCATATTGCGATACTTGAACAAAAGTTCTTAAAATAGCATTCCACGCATCAGACATTGCAAACCGTAAGCATATCCGGTAACATTTTATTCTGAGCCCTTAGAACTTGAGTGTGATCTCACTTCCAGTACTCTCCTCCTTTCCATCTCCATCAATGATCATCTTCTTCTCACCACCCTCTTCTCCGCCACTGTCACCCTTCCAGCTACTGCTGTCTGTCTTCCCGTCCTCAATGCTCTCTGACCCATTGCCGCCTCTTGTTTTAGATTCAGGAGAGCCTTGAGTTTGACAGGGGGTTTGATACATGTGGAACTGGTGCTGGTGGAGTTGGTTTTGGTGTGGTGGTGCTGCTGTTGCTGTTGGATAGAAACCCTGGGGAGCTGATGTTGGATAGTAGTGTGTTGGGATTCGAGAGGCGGGGCTTGCAGTGTATATGGTTGGGGCACCTCCTTGCATAGTGGCATATTCTGGTGGCACCCATAGTCCTCCTAGAACAACTAGCTGTGGTGCTGGGACTCCTGTCGCCTGTGGGATTTGACTTGGCCTTCTAGTGTGAAGTCTGTACTTCTGAAGATGTTGTACGAACCAAAGTCAGTTTATGAAGTAATGGTATTGTTCCATTAACGAATCATAGGTCCTAAATACAGAGGTGATAAAACAAGATCTTCTAAAACCAAAGAGATCATAACTTGCATTGCGAGAAGTGTTTCTAAGTGGAGAGAGTTAAGCAAAGCAAGAGCTGCATGGGAATTATGTGTTCATAGGTAATATGTGATTTGGTGAATTGTGGTAGAAGCTTTGTAGCAGCGTCATATGGATGTACAGGAGGTGCTTTATGCATGACTGGCGGTAAACATTAGGGAGATACAGAAATGACCTGTAAGTGACTTTTAACTTCATCATTGGTCAAGCCTTCCACCTTCATCAGCTCCCTTATTTGCTTTGGAGTTGCAACTGCTTTCATATCACCAGAAACCAAAAGAAAAGTTACCTAACTCGTCTCTAATCATATCACAGTTCGGCAGTAGTAAAGGAAAATATTGATCGTAATAATGAGCAAAGTTATATTCCCAATGATTGGATATGAACTTGGATATCTGTATGCTAGTTATGCTGCAGATTCACAATGGTTATGGGGAGGGCACCATTGGAGCAAGTCCAATGCCAATATGCCATGCTAAATTTGGTGTTATTGTCAAAATATAGCAACAATTCTCCATCATGTCACTCCAATGGGGTTATAGTTGCGTGGCATATTTTGCCTTTTTGCCAAATTGATTGCTACATATAGCATCAAAAATGACAAATGCAAAATCTAACCAGACACAAACATGAGACAAATCCAAAACTATAAAAAAATCACAAATTCAACAAGATGATGTGGTTCTTTTTTAACCCCTCTTTTAGGTAAAAATGTCAAAATATAGCATAATACGATTGGAGCAATATAAGTAAATTATAGCATTTTAGCACTCTTCATGGACAATATAGCTATAGTTTTGCAAAAATGGCTACCACCACTAGACTTGCTCTTACCGGGTTATCTTACCTCTGTTCTTTGTGTGTATCAAAACTGTTGTTTTACTATAGTTTTGTTGGCTAAGAAAAGAATGTTAAAGATTAATGGTTGAGAAACTCAATGTTGCCTATGAAGATACGATAAGAATAGAAATGCTTCTAAGGTGGATACCTTACCTTGAGAACCACCAAGCCTCTGAAGAGCGTTAACAAACCGCCGGTGCAAGTCAGGAGACCAGCACCGCCTTGCTTTCCTATGAGCTTGAGTCGTCGTAGTGCCACTGCCTGTAGTATCCATGGTCGTTGTGGCTGTAGTTTGCACATCTGATGGCTTAGCACTTAAACCACTCCCTGCTTTACTAGGACTGTCACTGCTTAATCCATTCATTCCATTCTCAACCTCAGAACTTCTCTTATCTTCAACCTCTCTCAGGTCTTCTCCAGATGCCAAAGCCAAATCTGGGAGAACCTGAGTCATCGTGTTGGAGTTCCGTTCCTTTCTGAATGGTAGAAATGCTCCTCCATTTCTTTGTTTCGTGTCCAAACGCAGCTTAGAGCTAACATGAAACCCATTGACTGCAGCTTCTTTAGGACATTCCTGGTTCATGTTTCCTTCGCCTGATTGGCTCCATAGCTGAGCAGATGTCATCCAACTTGCCTTATCCGTAGAATTGTTTCCTGGCTTTTGATCTGATCCTTCTGTGTTTGATTTCTTTAGGGGTATGAACTCCTCGAGCATGGGATGTTCGTCTTTGTTCGTTCTATAGGATTGTAGCTGCTGCCTTGAGGCCTCAAGCGCTGAAATCGCAGAGGCAAGAAGCATGTGAACAACTTTAAAGAAGAAACTCAAACTTGGAAATATTTAGAATAAAAGTTGTATCAATTCATGAAACCCTAATCCTTCATGTGCAATGACAAACGAGCAAAGTGAATAATCCAAGATAGATATGAATATTGTTGCTCTATGCTTTGTGCAAATATGAACTCTCTTTTTTTTTTTTTTAATGCTTGCTTATCTTCTCTGCACCCTGATTCTCATAAGCATTTTTGTGATTAGTATCTATATTACGCAACTTGGAACATGAGAACTAAATGCATGCTAGATAGATATTGGGTGATATACCATTAGTTAGAAGTTGCATGCAAAGCGGGAGCTCGCGCTTGAAGGCATCTATCTTCAGGCGTTCTTCCTCAAGCCTAGCAAGGTATTCTTCGAGCTTTTGCAACGTTGGCTGGTCAGGCTGGTCTGCTAGGGATTTGAGAAGCATGGAATAACTTTGTGGTTTGCAGTGTAGGGTTAGTTCTGAAGGGGACGGCATCGCTTCACGGAAGCTGAAAGTCCTGCAAGAGGAAATGTTACTAACAGACACCTTTGGTCTATCTCTTCATCCTAATACAGGAATAAGGAGCTTTGGTCATAGAGGAGGGGAGAGGTATATAACCTGCAATTCTGAGGCTTTTGATGCAGAGAAGGAGAAGAAAAGAGAATCCCGTCTGTTTTGTTCGTAAACATGAGGATCAAATGCTTTTGGTGCTGAATTCGAGGGAATAAAGTATGATTCTAACAGGAAAGAAATTATGAGCTAAAGAATAATGCAGACAAAGGTCGAGAGATTCTCACAGATAATCGCGTAAAACAGGTTCCATTATGCGGCGTAGATACTGGTTTAGAACATCCTGGATGGACTAAAATGATCCACAGTTTTATTGGTTGATGCCACATTTCACGTTGGATATTTCACGACGAGACTATTGTCTGTAAGCATGAAGAAGACAGTTTGTGTTTAACGGCGCCTGAAGGCAAGCGAATATAGTCAGATTCTAAGGGGAGGGAAAATATGGGCCAAGGATAAATGCAATTGGTTTTGAGATTCTTATCTTAAGTTAGATATTTAGGTTAAGAGACCGGTTGGACAAAACTCTCCGTTTTACGGAAACCGGTTTACAACTTGGATGGATATATCATCTATACTAGAATCCATTAGAATGTTACACGATTCCATTTGGTTGGTGCCACATTCCGTGTTCGGGTTGTCGGTTACTCAAAGTATTTTTCTGTCTCATTAGCTTATAAGGGTTCCAACATAAAAAGGAAAAGTTTGGAAGGGAGAACAAAAGTGGAAGAGCGAGGACTGTCTTGGGAGAGGGCGTCTTGGCGGGTGTTTCTCTCTCACAGTTGAGTGGGGTTCGTTACTCATGTGCTTCTGCTCACTAATTCATCACAAAGATGAAAAGATGATTCTTCTTCCTGTCACATCTTTTTTCTGCTGTGATATTCACATTCTCTTTCGTGTTTTTAAGATCTGTTAGTTTCTTTTGGTGAAATTTTGTTGCTTTTCGTTTATGCTATGTATCTTCTGTTACTGTTGTTTGTGTTCCGTTACTCTTATTTTAAGGTCTATTTTAGCTTTTGAGCAGTGAGATGAGAGTCTCAGGAATCAGTTTAGCTTCGGTATGAAGATCCCCAATGTCGAATAGTTGGTGTAGGTTAAGGTCATTCTAATGTTATTGGTCTTAGGAGTCGTCTTATAATTAGTGTAACCTTAAGCCACATAACCGTGGAAGGAGCTTCTATTGAGACGCTTTACAACCTCTGTTATAGTCTTCTGCCTTGATAATTTCATTTCATGAAGATTCTTAACCGAGAAAAAGTCTATAGAATCCCAACCCCAACGGCTTTGCCAACCACTGTGCTGTGGCAGTTGAACAACAAAGTGTGATACTTGTACTGGTTGATCAGTACACATTGTTAGTTTGGACCGTCCTTCATCGAAGCTCCCAAAGCATACATTTCTTTTATTTTTTCGTCCTTTTGGATATGACAAGATCTCTATAGGTATATGAAGTTGTCCTTGAACAGATTCAATATTTAATCCTTGAAGATAACTAGTCCTAGTTGTCATATGAGACAAGATGCACCATACGCCGAAGATGCGGCAAGTGATTGATTTCGCTTCCTGGTTCATTCTTTAGTGGAGAAGAAGAGGAATAAGTATTTTTTACTATTAGATGATTGGAGAGCATATACCAGTGTTATGCATCTTGAAAGAATGAAACTAATTTTCGAGGTCTAAGCAAGGAATATCTTGATTCTCGAATTCCAGGACTCTAGGTTAAGAGCATTACAGGCTTCTAAAGGAACGATAAATATAGGTAGATGATAAGAGATGCGATACGAAACTTCCACTTATATTTTCATCGAATGAGCAATGAAGTCGTTGAGAAGATAGGTAGCTCTTTTGCTATGCTTTTGATCGGGTGATTTAGCTTGCTCAATCGACAGATCGAGTTGTTTCGTTATATTCTGAAGCATTAGAGATATAATCGGGTGGGTGTTCTACATCATGGCCTGTTTTTATGCTTTTGATTGTGATCTCAGAATTTACCTTCATAAGCATAGTTCATGTATATTACTAGTATTCAGTTCATGTCTTCACATATTATCTTGATGATCACTATCGTTGAAATTGTGATGATAACTTTTTCTCGGGTTGAGTCCATATGCTAGTTTTTCACGGTTGTTTCTTAGAACATGAACTTTGCAGGCTAGTTTATGCATTCGTCGACCTAGCCAACGACTTGGATGCTCCCATGCACCATCTGCGAAAGAGCTAGCTAAGCCCTTTTCCATGAAAGGTAAGTGAGACAAACAAAACAAGGGCAGCATCGAATTCCCTTCCCCTTTTCTTGCTTTCCCGTCTTCCCTTGGTCTCTTTCTGGAAAATGAAAAATCTTCTATTACAAGGCTCCAATGTACACTTTTTTTTTTTTTCCCTCATTTGTATTCTTCTTCTTTTGCTTTCGGATTCTCTCGCTTTCGCTCCCTCGCCATGGGTGTTTGTGTTTGAATGGAATGAGGAAAGGGGATTGCGATCAAGAAAGGAGATATCTCATCGTGGTATGTGTCTCGTTATTCCCTCGTTATTGTTGCCTTTGGTGAATATCCTTTTGTCTCCTCCTCGAGCTCAGCTTTCCTCCTATTCATATTATTGAAGACGGTTCTATATACTGTGGAGCTGTGGAAGTATTTTTCTGACATATGGATCTGAATTTTACGTTGTGTTCTTATGTCCAATGGCTGGTTAGTGTTATTGGTTGTTTGTCGCATTTGTTACTGTTAGGATGTGGTTTTACCACAAGCTCAGGATGCAAATGTTGGAATAACTACTACTAATGTTTGTAGAAACCGATTACAAGAATTCCTTCACATTCACATTGCCAAGTAATTAGGCCCAGCCCATTGCTAAGTTCAGAGGACTGGGCCAACGCCTCGACACAGGCCCATGGATTTAGCCATGACCAGTTTTAGGCCCATGCCATCATACCTGGGCATCTTGATCACTGATTTTGGTGTATGATGTGAATCTGAATTAGGTTCTTCGTGCACCATAATTAATCAGGAACTTGATCGTATGAGCAATGAGTTCCTGCACCTTCAGTGTCGTGTGTCGGACTGTCTGCTCGTGTAATATCCAGGTTGTGTTCGTAGGCATTGGAGAAAGATACTTGCAAATACTTGGGAACCTTGTTCGTGACTTTTCGTGAGACTCTAGTTCAGTCTAATTCTGGACTTGTTGAACTTCATCTCTTCAAGCTTGGGGAGTAAAGGTCATTGCATATGTGACTAGGAATCAATGGTTCGGAAGGCGTGACCTCATATGTTCGGCTTCCTTCATCCCATATTAATTATAACATATGTATATATTATATTATTCTATACATATGAATATAAATCCCGTTTTCATATTAAATCACGTCTGATCGTCCCACAACATGTATTAGATATTGAAGTACATAATTTACACAATTATTGATGTTTCATGACAAATTTATAAAAAATAATATTTGAATGTCGTTATACACGTGTTAAACTTTATATCAATATGCGTGTAAAGTCAAAACATTTTCGGGATAAAGGGAGTATATATCTTGTCCTGTAATGGCTTCTGGTACAGTTTTTCATCCCTCGTACCGGGTTCGGCATCAAAATATATCTATCTACCTCTTAGGTTAAGTCGATCGAGGCATTTTCGGTCACACAACGGCAAGATTCTAGTAAATTCAATGCCTCTTGAATTATTATGAGAGCAGACACAATTAGATGACAATCATGTTCACAATCATGCAAAATTATGTGACTTGGAAAACAAGGGAAAAGACCTGTTGCTATTATTGTACTGTTTATGCATCTAGACTTGAGTCGTACTTCACCATTATTATCCAAAGAGGGAAAACCAGCCCCTCTCATCTGCTTTGTTTGCTCTTTTAAAGTTCACTCTTTTGCGGTGTGTTTGTAGACACATGTAAGACTCAACAGCACCCAAATACGATGAATGAATGTCGTGGCTATTTGCCTGATTCGTGAACATGTTTGGTTGGTTGCGGTTGAGCAATTTAATCACACATATAGCCCCTATGATCTATCCATTTTTGTGTGGGTGTGAGTTATTCATGGGTTCTTTCCAAGCACAAATCGTATTACGCAGATTAATTTAATAACATGACCTTTCATATCTAGTTGTGGCTATCTATGTAGATTTTGGTCGTAAAGAATTGACTAAATGATGATAATCTTTCTCTAACTTTAAGATGCAGAGAATAAAGTTGTGTATATTTTATTCTCTGAATAGTGAAAGCCCATCCTTGTGGGGATTAATGGGCTGGTGTCTTGCCTTGCATAACATATACAGTAGTACTTAGAATCTTATATACTATCGCCTAAAACTAATTGTCAATATAGAGTTTATGTTTATACGTGCAACATTTCCCATAATTCTAATCTGGGTTTCTTACATAATGTATCTGTTTAATATGCAACAGTTTGCGATAAGTTATGACACCAAGGAATAAGTGAGATATTAGTCTGTACTAGTGTATTGGGTTAAATTGACCACTTAATTGCTTGAGTAGGTAGCAAATTTTGATGCTGATGGAAAAAGTAGGTCGACTGTTCTTGTGTAGTTACACACTTCAATACCTGCATAGAACAATACATCCGGTGGTCCGGATGAAAACCTAACTGGACAAGACACTCTCTTGTTCAAGTCACATGGTCAATTACTCCGACCGTTTTATAATATATATATAATATTTATTTATTTAGTTCGTTTTAAAATATATACAATATATTATATTTATTAATTTTTTGTATAAAAAAATCAAAAGAATCATCGTTTATTATTATATATTCACTATCTTTTCTCACAACTGTTATGGTAAACCCCACTATCATAAAAAGAAAAATATTCTTCCTTCATCAAATTTCACACAAATTCAACACACACATAAATTTACGTGTCGGATCAAACCGTTACCTATATTTTGAAACGGAGGGAGTTCTTTCGTCCCATATTAGTTATAACGTTATACAATATCTGTATTATTCATTACGTATTTCGATACGTTACTTTTTATTAGTAAACGATAAGATATGAATGTCATTGTTGTCTCGGGGTTATAATTCGTTACATATATTATGTTTGATGTTTCACGATAAATTTATAAAAAAATATCGTTTGCTTGTCTCACGGATCATTCATAATATCATCATTTTTATTTATGTGTATAAAAAATGCAATCTTTTTTAAATAAAAAAATATAATATTTTAATTTGAATTTCCTGATCACATGGTGAGGAGCGAAATTGTTATTTGGAAACTTATTTTTGCCATTTGGAAATTAGGAGTAAAACGTGTTTTATTTTTGGTTTTGTTTTAAAATTTTTTTATTGGTAAAGCGTCACAAGTGTTGGCGTCTTAGGTAGTATTTTTTTTAAATTTCAAGAATACAAAAGTTAATATGATTCTTTTATTAATCATAATTTTTGAATATTTATTCGAATTAGTTCGAGTCAATAGTGAAAAATGATCAGTTCAACTTTCTCTACAAAACATGATCAACTATGTGTATTTTTTGACGACGTCGAAATAATGATTTTTTTATCATATCTTCATTTCGACGCCGTGAAAAGATACTCATAATTGGTTTTATTTTTTAGAGAAAATCGAGCTAATCATTTTCTCATTATTGACTTGAATTAATCCAGATAACAATTCAAAAGTTATGATTAATAAAAGGGTTTTTTTCTTACATTTTGCTTCCCCTTGATTGTTTTTTATATAGCATGTAATGTTTTTTATATCTTATCTTCAAAAAACATACAGTAAATTCATGTTTTGGGAAGGAAAATGTAATATATTTTTCGAAGGGGTATTTTTTCAGAGTTTACCATAAAAGGTTCATATTAACTTTTATATTTTTGGAATTAAAAAGAAAAAAATACTACCTAAGATGCCACCACTTGTGACGTTTTACCCCTACAAACTTTTTTAAAAAATAAGCCAGAAGTAAAACGCTGCATCCAATAGCGCTTTACGTCTAATTTTCAAATAGCAAAAACCAGTTTCTAAATAGATGTTCCTGGCGAGGAGGATGAGTTCTCTACCCTGCTTGACATTGTTTACCAAGAAGATCAGTCGTAACTAGCAAAGTAAATGAAAACTACATATTTATAACAAAATAAAGAATCTTTGCTTTTTTTTTTAATCAATAGAATCAAGAGGTATGCAACATTAGTTATAATAGATCGAAGAGTAATCCGTTGCATGACCTAACAAGCGTTATGGTCCATCGATCTCTAAATTACTACTAATGCACAAAGATGAACTTATTAACCAGCTAGTCCTAGCCTCATAAAGTTCTCAATTAAAACTATAGGATCTCTATCATGCTCACGTTAAAATAGATACCATTCAATTGACTTGACGTACATCCTTGGTGGAATTCTACAACTAGTTTTATTGCTTTAGATGCAATTCTCAGTAAACTACTTGTTCAAGCCAAAGATTCACGTTGCTGAAAATGTAAGGTGTAGTTTAAAGAGCTTAGGTTTGCACATTAGGAATCATCGAGAGGTCATCCGTTATGGTTTATCCTTACATGGTCATCGTGATGTCCACGGGAGGATGTCAAACCCTGATCTTATGAGTAGACGAAAGAGCGACTTATTACCGAATTAACTTTTTTTTGACTAATCAATACAAGGATCTTCCCAGATATTCATATTACGCATCTACTATGTCGACTATGCGAGCTGGTTCAAGTGTCTCATTCATCGAATATGTATCCGAAAGAAAGATAACAATAACATGTTTCCACACATGAGAATATTCAAGGTAAAACAAAACTCATATTGAATGAGCTAGGCACAAGGTCAATGGTGGCAGTGAATTCGTATGGTCCATGCGCATGACGATGGAGGAATTCCACATATCTATCAAAGTTTGGTTTTATGTGCATTGAAAAAGACGTATCCAGCAGGGAAACGAAGCATATAGATTGGCCAACATTATGCAGCTGCACCTTCCTCGAAACGACAAACAAGAAGAGTCTGATTTGGGAGTGTAAACAGGGCATTGTTTCTCCCGCTTCATACAACATCATTATACCAATAGGGTCAGATATAAGTTACAAACTTATACTGTCGTAACATGATAAGGATCTCGACTAAATCTGAACTCGAGCATAATCATATCCAAGGAATGAAACTTGGTTTGATGTCTCTTATCTAGGTTTGTAGATTCGAATTGGGGATCTTAGTTAAGAGAAACCAGTACGTGTCATTCGGACATATGATGTCCCACCATTGTATTAATGTGTCATAACACCATTCACCTAGAGTCTGCAGAGAAAGCACGTTCTATTTAACAGGGAAACATTCTACTGGTTGCATTGGCAATTTGGCTGCATTGCACCCTCCAAATGATAGCAAACCAAAAGAAAACTAAACATTGGTTTTGGTAGCAATCATTCATGTACGATATGTTCACCCACCTCAACAAGAATAGTAAAATATGGAATTCATTGGTTTGGTGAGAACTTGGTGGCCTAATCATCTCACTTATTTGTAACCCAATTAAGATGCCAATAACATTCCAAACCTTCCACTATAAGCTTTAGTCGTTGTTCATAACAACGTATCAGAACATATTGCAGAAAGAGCATACGAGCTCGAGTTTTGTTATCAAACCCAAAAGATCACAATGCGACTAGCGTCGCTTACATTATCTATGATAATATTCAAATAGCGAAATCGTTCCACGTGTAAAACAACATATAGTACAAAGTCTTTGATCAAGTATTATGTGACCCAAACAGATCAGAGAGCAAAATAATCCCTCCCAACAAACACATTAACGACCACGAGCTTCCTCTTCACCAAATCCTCCAAACACCAAAACCATAACCAATTTCTATATCACTCTTCAATACTGCTATTAAATAGGAATAATTCCCAAAAAAAAAAAAAAAAAGGTCATTGCTCCACGTGCTCTCACCTATTCAACTCATTTTCACCAATAAAAAAAATTCACCCTAAATTAATTAATTTACCCCGAAAAAATAAATCAAAGATACCAACCATGAACAATATCCGGCCACTAGGGTGTCCTGGTCTCGGCCGGAGGCGTGTGCCCGTCCGATCCCTTCGATGGTTCATCAGACGACTGTCTCATCCCGTCATCCGTCGTGGACTCGCCTCTGCTCACTTCCTCGATCATCCTAAGCACCTCAGGCATTGCGGGCCTCAGATCAGGTGCTATCGCGACACAAGCCATTGCAACCTGGAGCAGCTGAACCATCTCGTCTTCAACTCCATTGTACCTCATAAGCTCCACGTCAAATACTTCAGCCGTCCACTCTTCCCTTACGACCGACTGCACCCACCTAGGCAGGTCGATCCCCTCGTCCCCTAACGATGCCTGGTTGGGTGCTTTGCCTGTCAGTAGCTCTAGTAGAAGTACGCCGAAGCTGTAGACATCTGATTGGGGGGTCACTTTTCGGGTTTCAAGGACTTCTGGTGCACGGTAGCCAGCAATGCGGTTGGGTGGGGAGGCGGTTCCAAAGAGGGGGTTGAGGCCGAAGTCTGAGATGCAGAAGGTGGTAGTGGAGGAGGTGGTGGAGGAGCGGAGGAGGATGTTCGAGGCTTTGATGTTCCCATGGATGACGTTGGAGACGTGGAGGTAGGTTAGGGCTCTTGCAGTGGCGAGTGAGACCCTTACTCGGCTCTCCCAGTCCAGCGGCGTCCTCCCCGATCCTCTGCTTCCTGCAATATGTTACAGTACCGGAACCACAAACCGGTCACAACGTTACAACATTACACAGAAGTATTTGTTAAGTATTTGTTAAGTATTTCATAAAGCCAAATCGAATTTCCAACAGCATAAATTAATAAGGAAGTTTTTGAAGACAAGAACATACAACACTTTATCTATGGAGAAACATGAAAATTCCACACGGCGTTAGAACTTATGTGTTCGAGGTCTTTGATATCGAACATCGATGGGATCATATGCCGTACTTAGGAAACATAGTGGAATTGGAACAGTAATCTGCTTATGGAACACCAAACAATTGTGTCATATCTGTAAAGTTAAGTCAAATAACAATGTGTATAGTTGGCCTGGTTATATGTCCAGGAGTAAAGTGCATCTAGCATGTGTGATCTCACAGAGCCAGCAAAAGGAATCCAAAAAGAGAGAATGAATGCACAAACCAAAAAGAAGAGATGACTAAAACGAGAAAAAAAAATGGGGAATGACAAACTTTGGTTCAAATATGTGGTCCGTGGATTCACGAGCAGCCAGCGATGAAGACACTTTGAAAGTCGTAAAATTACAAAGCAAAGGTTACTTTTCAAAGTTCCCCAAGAATATGAATAATGAACCTTAGGATCAAAACACAACTTCCTTGACCACAATACAACTTTTAAATTTTATGCCGCATTATCTCATCTAAGCTACATAATCAATCAAACGAACCCAGAGATGATTATGTATTTCTCTCTCGAGTTCTAGGGAGAACAGTAAGATCGATTTCCCTGGTAAAACACCATATGACTGACGATTAGGACCATGCATCCTAAGCTTGCAATCTTTGGGCAATATGCCGTGGGTAATTGGGTCAAGCTAGGAAGGTAGCCCATCCCCTTTTTTTCTTATTTGCATTGGGAATAGGAGCAAATTCACGTAACATGTCACAGCTCATTCCACCCCCACACACCCCCACAAAATTTACCCAAAATAATCATTCTGCCCCTACCCACAAGGAAAACCAAGAGGGGGGAAATGTGTGAATAGATCTTTTTAGCTTGCTAAAACAGAAAAGGAAAACAGTAAAAAATTCAAGAAAGGAAAAGAAGGGCATGTTTTGGTCACATGGACCGCATCACTGCACTGCACCACACCAGTACAGTCTGTAGTGAAGAGTGACAATGGAGTGGACTTTGGCTGCTTTTATCATATTTTTAAACCATTTCGTACTAGCATGTTGCCTGGTGCTTATAACTCGATAAGTTTCATTAAAAAAAACTAAAGAAATAGTATTTCGATAAGTTTCCTCAAATCATCACCACCTCAAATGCCATATTGCACCAACCAAATTCTCTTAAGCAGCCCAGCCATTATCGATTGCTATTTTCGAACATAACCGATACGAGAAGTCCAAATTGGTTGTGTTTTAATAGTGTTTGACACAATGATTTGAATCAAATCATCAACCAAAAAATCACAAATAATAATAATAATAAAAACGACAATCAGATAATCTCGTAAATTCAGAAATCCAACCGCAACAGAAAGCACACAACCCAAAAATGAAGACAAGAACACAATTACCGTGCAAGAGCGCGGAGAGGCTGCCGGCGGGCAAGTACTCGAGCACCAGCAGCTTCTCATCCTTGGAATAATAATACGCCCGCGGCGGCACCACATTGTCGTGCCTGCACCGTCCCAACACCTCCAACGCCGCCTCGAACTCCCTCTTCCCGGCCACCACCTCCTTCAGCCTCTTCACCACCACCGCCGTCCCTTCCTCCAGCACCGCCTTGTAGCTCGTCCCCACGCTCCCTTTCCCCAGCACCTCCGCCGACGCCCTCAACAGATCCTCCAAATCAAACCTATAAGCAGCAGACGTTGATCCCCCTCCTCCTCCTGCATTGTCGTCGAGGAACACGAGCTTGTTTCTCTCCCCATCGATCCCTCCCCCGCTCGTCATGTCATCCTTCGACGACGATGTCCCTCCAGCTTCTGCACCCCTCACTGCTGCTGCCGTTTTTGGAGGATTTGATTCAGATGGTCGGGATCGTTTCCTCAGACAGAGGACGAGGAGGATCAACAGAATCAATATGATAACAAATCCCGCAACGGCGATCCCCACAATCCCCGCAGTCGACAGTCCGCGCTTGTTTTCCTGAGCGGGCGAGGAAGGGACGGTCGGCGAAGGAGACGGTGTCCCGGGAGGAGGGAAGAAGGAGGAGTTACAAGCACCCAGCGGGGGCCCACAGAGCTCCAGATTCCCCTCGAACGAACTCGCCGGAAACCGCCTCAGAGTCCCTGGAATCGACCCATTGAGCCCATTCTCCGACACGTTGAAGTCCACCAGTCTCTGGATGTCAATACTGGGAAGCTCCCCGGAGAAATTATTCCTCTGAAGAAACAACCCGGTGAGATCTTTTAGATCATTCAGCTCGAACGGGATCTGTCCCTCAAACCTGTTCCCCGACAGATCGAGCCTGACGAGAGCGGTCAGACTGGTCACCGCGTCGGGGAACTGGCCGGAAAACTGGTTGTCCTGCAAGTAGAGGTTTCGGAGGGAGGTGAGGTTGGACAAGTCGGAGGGGAGGGGGCCGGAGAGGGCGTTGGAGCGGAGGGAGAGGACGCGGAGGGAGGAGAGACGGGAGAGGGTGTCGGGAGGGATGGGGCCCACGAGGCCGACTGCCGGGAGGCGGAGGGAGCGGACCGTGGTGTTGGTGGCTGGGTCGCAGGTGACGCCCACCCAGGTGCAGAGGGGGGTGGTGGTGGGCCAGGCGAGGCGGGGCTGGTGGGGAACTTGGGACAAGAATGAGAGCAGGGCGGCGCGGTCGTCGGAGAAAATGGTGTGTGCGTGGAGGATGAGAAGGAGGAAGAGGAGGGTGGTGGTGGTGGTGGTGGAGAGTGGTGGAGGCATTGGTGGTGGGGAGTGGTGTTATAGTGGATTCCGGCGAGGGGTCATGTGAGTGAGGGGGAGAAGTGTTTTATAAGAGAGGGGGAAACGTACAATTTCTCTGTGATGAATGGTGTGCTGCGTTATAGGAGGAGGGAATGTTGGAGGTGGGTGTGAATCGGTGAATGTGATGAGGGTTTGGGCGATGTTACGAGCACTGGGATAACATTCGATATGGTGTGATGATATACGTGGTATAATTCCAAGGATGAATGCGGATTTTGATTGGTCTTGTTGTTTGATTTGAGTAATTTAAGATAAAATATTTTTAATAATTTTTCATCTCAAATAAATTATTATGTGTCGATTTGATAAAGTTATTAAAAAATACGTTGATAGTTTATTTTGATATCCTGAGTGGGATAAAATTTATGAATGGATAGATTGAGAAAAGTAATACTCCCTTCATCCCAACAGAATTACATCTAATTGACGTAACACGATAATTTTTATGTTTGTTGATTTTTGATTTAAAGATTAAATTATCTTTTGACTTTTATACATAAGAGGAATGAGAAAAAGAAAAGAATGAGGAAAGTAATGGGGTGGATTGATGTGAGATAAAATACTCCCTCCGTTTTATAATACTTGTAATCGTTTGACCCGACACGAATTTTTATGAGTGTGTCGAATTTTTGTAGAATTTGATGAAGAAAGAATATTTTTTAGAGATAGTGGGGTTGTTGTGAGAAGAGTTAATAGGTATATTATAATAAAATATGATTGAAGTGATTTTTTTTAGATTAAACATTGAATAAAAAAAAAGATTACAAGTAAATTAGGACAATCTAAAAAAAGTGTTGCATGTAATATGGGATGGAGGGAGTAAAAAATAAGACTGTTTTAATATTTTTTAAGGAAAATTTTTTAAAATATGATAATGTTGTAGTAATTTAGTGGGAAGGCACAATTTGGGAAATGTTATGATTTTGTTAGGACGGAGTTAATAATAAGAAAAAAAGATAATATGATATAAAATAGAGATAACTTGGGGCTATTAGCATTCAAAAGTTACAATTTTATAATTTATATAGGATATTTATTTTTAGTAATGTATCGTAATTTATCTGAAATGAAAGGTGTTCCAATATATGACATCTTAGTGGCTTATTTGGTCCTTGTTTGTAATTTTACGGAACATGTAGACAGATCGATTCATTTGTAACAAGATACAAGATTAATGTAAAGCTTTTAGATGATTAGATGAAACAATTGATCAAGCATGAATAACGACCACATCATGATCATATATTCAATTCAAGAAGTACACTATTTCTAGGTTTGTAAGTTTCAATTATGCACAAAAAATTGGTTAAAGTTGATATTGGCTCGATCCTACCAGGGCCACAACCTCGGTGATTTACATAATGAGTCCTGGTTGATTAGCCGGCGAAATGGATGGTCTAGTATGGAAGCTCAGTATGTTGAATTTGACAGAAATAAGGCATTCTGGAGATGATCATCGTATTTTTTTCGACAGTTTTCAAAACGAAATCAAAGTTAATAATTAATACTTTCAAAACTATGAAAGATATTTTTCAAGAGAAATTGAATGTCAATGCACACATTTTTAAAGCATTAGATGAGATAGATCATCAGAATGATGAGGAGATGATGAGATGGAAGAAGAAAACGAAAAAGAAGTAGCAGAAGAAGAGGGAGAAACAGAAAAGAAGAAGAAGAGGGAGAAGAAGAGAAAACAGAAGAAGAGAAAGAGGAAGAAGAGAAAGAGGAAGAAGAAGACGGGGAGGAAGAGCAGGATGACGAGGAAGACGAAGGAAGATTACCATAATGCAAATTGGTTTTCTACAATAATAATTATTAAAATAATAATCTTCTCATAAAATTTTTTTGTGTCCAGTGATTCTTTATTGATTATTTATTATTTCAGATGTCATTTTTAATGGATTTAGGGACAGATGTGGTGCCTCTTATGGACGCTCAGCATCTTGTAGACGCTCAGCCTCTCGCGGAGGCTCCCGCGGAGACTCCCACGAAGGGAGGAGTAGCGAGCGAGGTATGGATCCTCGTGACTATCGCTCAGCTTATGAGCGCATGGAGATCACATCTCGAGTCATGCTAGCAGAGAAAGATCAGTTCGATATCATGATCGGACTACACGACGATGATCAGGCACTAGAGCCAGCTGGGCCATCACAACCTTCTCCACGTGTATCTACGTCAGCACAGTGCAATCGCGGTGGATCTCGCGATAGATCTCGTGGGACTGCCTCTGATCGTAGCAGTCCTCTGTATCCGAACACACCTGGTAAATTTTTTTAGATTCTAAAGTTTATGTTATTAATTTTGTTATCTTCGTCTATTCCTATTTTTCGTAGTTGATTTTTTCGTATGATTATTCAATTGTAGATTTTATCATGGTGATGTAGTCAGAGGAACTATTTCTTCCTTCAAGTCTTTTTATGAGGATACATGGATGAATTTTGGAGAGATCCCCCTGATGTTCGAGATCGCATGTTTGGATATTTCTCGATATGTGCTTAAATTTATTTTACAATACTTTTTGTTTAAGTTTTATCGTTCTTTATCAATATATCTTTTTTAACTTTTCATTTCACAATTTACGGATTTTTTTTAGTTGGGATTCCTCCTTGTATTCCTAAGTTCGTGAAGTTTGGGAGACGAAATTACATAATCGGATGTGTTATTCCGTGTTCAGGACACGAATGACACTTCAGGGTTATGGGGAAGATGAAGAGCTTGTCACATGGATGAATTTCGGTTAATGGAGAAATATAACACGAATAATGCCCTTCTATAGAGAGTTAGGATCAACTCGACGAATCGACTTCAGGGGAAGACAACCCACACTTAGGGCTGTGTCTCTATAATGACTGTTGTGGAGAGAATGATAAAAATTTAGGTTAAATTATTTTATATCGTTTATATTTTCAACAAATCATAATTGAAATATTTTTTCTTTCACAGGAGACGAGTTTGAAGAGAAAAGCTAGGGAGTTTGAGATTTTCGTGGAGAGCCATAAGAAGACGGATACTCCTAACGTCGTGGAAGCGATATTAGCAAGGAAGTCACTAACGGACATTCCCATGATTGACGAAATGACTATACACTTTCGGATATAATTCTTTTTAATATATTCTTGTACATATTCTAAAATTATTAAATATATTTGCAATAACTAAACCCAATAAATATTAAATTATACAATTTATTTTTAGAGCGATTCAGTCAGATGCCTGAGTCGCAAGTCGATTCCTCCATGGATCAGGAGACCTCCCAGCAGCAGCTTGCAACAGCTACATCCAAGACATATATCGAGATTGTTGGGACATCGAAGGGCAGGGTCTATGGTATTGACTCATCTGTGAGCCAATACTATCTGAAGACCCAGCTCTCTGCTATCTCCAGGACGCAGGCACAGGCTGCACGCGCATCTAGAGTCTCATAAGAGGAACATCAATCACTACAGCAGTAGGTTCTCAGCCAGCAGTAAATTACGAACAGGATACAGACACAAATTACTTTATTGATGAAACAGATGGGCACGAACCCTCATTCCAATTGTCAGGTTGAGGCTGGCAGCGATCTGTCTCGATTTTCACCGGGTCCAAACGATATGATTCACGCCCTCTGGAGCAACGTCATCCTAGTTTACTCGGTCATTGATGGCTTGTATCTTATAGTATTTATAATATTTGTATTTTTGATGTATTTGAGACTATTTTTGGTTTGAATTGTGATAATTTATAATAGTTCTAAACTAGTACTTGTATTTTTGTCGGTTTTTGGAATTCTAAAATATTTTTTTAAAAAAAATTAATTTTGTCATGAAATTCCGTCGCTGGAAACCCCAAAAAAAATTACAAATAAATTTTGCTACGAAAATCCATCGCAAAATAAAAAATTTAAATAAAATAATAAGCAAGCTAATTGTTTATTGTTTATTAGATATCTTAGAAATAAAAAAAGCTCCATTTACGACAAAATTTAGTCGCAGAATACGAAAAAAATAAATCGTTTGCGACGGATCCAACTCCAATTTATAATAAAAAATTAAAATAATAAAGAATTTTATTATTTAATATCTTGAAAAAGAGAGAGTTAATAACGTATAGAGAAACTATTGCAATATTATTTACATAGAAAGCAATCAAATTTTACTAAATTATACACAGGGTCACTTATAAAATGAAACCCCACCTTATTTATATTTTTTTCCACCAATCAAAAAGATACAATTACTTTATAGATAGAAAATCGTTCAAAAAATACAATGTGTACGATTAGAAACCAATAACCGCTCACCACCTTCATGGATCATCACAAAGCGATAAGAAGCCATTGAACCCATCTCCATGAATTGAGCATTAAATCCTCTACCAGCATCACCAAAAATATCAGAAACCCTCTCCAACGAATTGAGCACCAAATCCATTATGAATTCAACATCAAACCTCATCTCCATGACCAAAAATAGAAGAGATTTGCCGAAGACATCACGTGCGAACAAGAAGCTGCGAATGACAATGCCGGATTCATCTTCACCAATTCCTCGGAGAACAACAAGGTCGACTAGTCAGCGATAAGGCCGAAGGGTTCATCTAGTTGCCAGAGTGAATCGACAAAGCGTACAACCTCAAAATCGGGTAAAGGGTGTAAGACGATGCGTTTACAGAAATTGAAAATTGCAACAAAGAAAGTAACAAAATCAGTGAATAAAAAGAGAAAATCGAAGACTAACAGCAAATGTATTGTTTTTGTTTATAAATTTTAGCAATCCGTTAAACAATTTTGAATCAATTGTTATAGTTGAGTTGTACGCCAAAGAATTGAAATTTTTCAAAATCGGGATAAAGATTTAAGTCCAACAAAAGAAATGCATGTGTAAATGGAATGATTTTTTCTAATTAGATAATTATAATGACTTCAGCGATGATGGTTTGATGTGCAATTCAATATGGAATTTTTTGATGTACTACTCACTATAATTTCATGAAAGTTTCGATCAGTAATTTTTTCATGTAGTACTCCTGAAAAGCTATTGCTTTTACATATATACGCATTGGTTACTGTTGTCCTGCAGAGTTGCTATTTTTTATGTACCAATTGGTTTCACTGGATTCCACACTTATTCATGATTATTTGATTTTGAATTGCAGAACCAGTTAGAAAATTATAGCTACAGTACCGATCCATTCTTAGAACTACAGTGACGAAAATAACAGAGTTGAAATTGAAAGAGGAGCACAAGTTGTACCTCAGAAAAATACCTATTTGCTCTCTGATTGAAGCTGTAATCGAAGGCCATTTGAAGTCTGAAATGTACAAAAAAAAAAAAAAATGACCTGTTAATCCAATCGATTGTTGGAAAATTTCGACCTGAGCGCAGAGCGTTTGATGTAAATGATAAGAATGTGGCCATTACAACTCTTGACGTGAAACTTATAGTTGGAATTGTAGATGGGGACAGGGCCTTTACAGTTCTATATAAAGTTATACCCCCATTCGTTATTATTTGTACCCATGTATTAAAAATAATGAGACTATATATGATTTAATTCATCCTCCTTACTTTGACATATTTCAGTTGTACTGCTGCATGAAAATTATACTCTTACATAACTTATTGGTTATTACTTTTTATTGATTTAAAAATTATTGCGCGACAACAGAGGATTGTGATGGAACTAAAATCTTCGGACAAAGAAAAAATGATATACGAAAAGAAACAGTACAAATTTTGGGAAGATGAAAAGAAAATGGAAGGAAAAAAAACAACCGATCAGTTTTTAGGAAGGGAAGAAGAAAATGAAAATTTGAAGGAAAGACGAAAATGACAATTATAAGATATGGGAAAGGATAAAATCGACCAAGAGACAATAAAATTCAAAAACGTGCACTTCCACGTAAAAAAAAATAAAATATATCTTGTGAGTGAAATAGATTGAAAACGTAGCCTTATAAATAGTTTTTTGAAAAAAAGATTATTTGCGACAGATTTTCATCGCAGAATACGAAAAAAAATATATTTTTTACGACGGATCCGTCTCCAATTTACAATAAAGAATTAAACTAATGATAGAATTTAATTGTTTAATATCTTAAAAATATAAAAAGAGCTTCATTTGTGACGGAATTCTGTCGTAGAATACGAGAAAAATTGAAATAAATTGTGACCGATTTTCTGCTAAGTTGTTTTTTAAAAATTAAAATATAAATAAGAAATTAAAATCAAAAAAGTTAAATTTTCTGCTATGCGACGGATACCATCGTACAAAAAACCAAAAATATTACTCCCTCCGTTTGAAAAGAATTACAATACTTGTTAAATTAGGATGTCCTAACTAAATTATAATATTACCATATTTAAAAAAAAAATTCTGACAAAAATACCAAAACATCCCTACTCTTAGTTTATATCATATCAACTCATCCCTTTATATTTACTTCTCTCTTCTTCTTTTTTTCTGACCTCTCCTACTCACATAATTCAAAGGATAAATTAACCTTTACAACAAAAACAACACACACATAAATTATCGTGTCAGATTAACCCACCGTAATTCTTTTGGGATGAAGGTAGTATTAATTTGAATAACTATATAGCAATGGATAAAATCAATTTGTCGATAAAATAAGCTTGTGTGCGACGGATCCGTCGTCAAATAAGTGTTTTGCGATGATATTTTTGACAACGGAAATTTCCATCGCTAATATCGCTTGCGATGGAATTTTGTCCTTTAACAACGGAAAAATTTCGTCGCAAATGCGTGCAGATTTTTACAGTGTGACTGCGATATATTGAACCATTTTTTATGGTAGTTTTTCATCGATGATCATATGGACTACGTCAAAGATGCAATCATCTATCTCGTTCTGCTCTGCATCCTTATCGCGATATTACTTGTGGAAAGGCTTGGGATAGAAATCAAACTACTTTGGTAAAGTTGTTGGGATTATAGATACACGTTTATCCTCACACAAGTAATTCCTTTATCAGGCAAAGTCTACTATTGCGTTCTAATGTCTAATCAATATGTCATTTACCATACTCATTAACTCTCATGAAATGAACAACCATCCAACTGTTATGATTAAACCTCGAGGAAGGAGTGGGTCAACCTACCTCCTAACTCTTAAACATTACTCGTATTAGTTCGTGTGATTTCTTTTCCTTGTTTGGTAATTTGCTTCACATACTTAACATGATAAAACACGGTACGTTGGTGCGAAAGCTCGACTATGTAAAATAAACTTACGGAACTCTACTTGTATGAAAGGATTTGACATTGTTTTAATGTCGGAGCCAGTACTTAAAATCTCGTATCATCAAAACAATAACCCGAAACGCCTAATGAGCAAGAATTAATGCAACTATGCAAATCTTAAGCGTAATTAACATGGATAATAATAGTAATAGCTCAAAATTCGCAATGTTTGATAGGAGTGTGAGTGTAACCCTGTTTCTCAAGGTATTGAACTGAAATTCATGGGCCGGCCCAAACGACCCTAAACTGGCAATGCTTGAGATATCGTGGGCTCAACTAAGCATCCACTTTGCGGGCCTTTCTTGGTCCTCAGAGCCTTCATACTGGACCAAGTATACAGTCAATAGCATTGTTGCGAGTTTAAGGAAGCCCAATTTGGAGTCCATGAGAACATCCTTGTGTTCATCCTCTGATTATGCCACACGCGTAGAAATCCTTGTGTTCATCCAAATTGTTATGATCATCAATTCATCATTGACCAGATTGACAAAGTAACAAAAGCTTCATACTGAAACATAGAATTGGTAAAGGGCGAATGAGGGCTAAAGTATTCACTGTTGCAGGTACTACAACCCCCATTCTCATAGTGATAAATTAATGAATTTTTGTCATATTAATCATTTAAATCTTTGTTAATTTCAAAATAATCCATCAAATCTTCATAATTTCAATTTATTCCAACAAATCTGTCATTATTGAACAAAATAATCCATACAATCCTGATGACCATGAAAATGATTATCATAGTTATCTAAAGATTATCATCACTAAGATATAGAAAAAAAGATAACTAGAAGATCTTTTGAAGACGAACAAGCAAATAAGGATTTAAGAAGAAGAAAATCTTATCTCGATACATAAGATAGATCCACTAAGTTATCTTTTTAGTTTGACCCCCGAAAGATGTAATTATCTTCTTTTCAACAAAATCTATAAATAGGAGGGGGTCCAAGGCATAGACCCCCATACAAGATTTTTCTCTCATTTTCTCGAGTTTTGATCATCATCGGACAATCTCATAATCATCATCATTTAGATCTTTGATCGTTTGATCCAATAATTATTTTTGATACAAATAGTTAGACGCGTCAGATAGGGACCTTCCGAGTGGATGGCACGAAAAACTCGAAGTCAAATTAATAACGACCATGGGGATAACGACCCCGATAACTTGAAGAATAACGATCCCGGTGCTGAACCAACCATGGCGTGAAGTGATAGCTCAACTCACAGCGATACAAGGATCCGAGATCGATCTCCGAACGTCGAGATAGAACATATACCATCAAGAATCCTATTCTAATTTGAAAATTTCAAGAAAGAGATGCAGAAATCAATGGAAGAAAATGTCAAAAAGGTAACAAGCGTGAATCCACCTTCTCCTTATCACCAACTCAAACCTGGAAAGAAGGAATTCCTGAAGAATAGACCTATTATAGCTATAGCTTGTTCGGAAAAAATCCCTGATAATAGTAGAATAGATTTAGACATCCGAAGAGGAGAAGATAAAAGGATTCGGACTGAAAGATCAATATGTCAAGCGGCCATGGACGAAGGAGAAGTTAACTCAGATGATCTGAATCTAACAGCAGACCAAGATATTTTGAAGATAATTGAACATTCTATATACTATATTAATTTAAGAAACGATATCATGGTATGCCATGCTATCCCATCATGACAGCCTTGTCACCTGCCATGTCATTATACATTATACACACAATAATTACCACATCATCTGCCACATGATTATACAATACACATAATTCAAAAAAAAATAAATAAATCATATTCAATCCACCCATCCACCCACCGTAACGATTCCATCTTCTCCTTCCTCGTAATTTTCAATCTCCTTCACATTCAATCAACACCCCGCCGTCTCTCCATCTTCTTCGCACTTTCTACCTTCTTCCTCAACCTTATCACATCATGGAAGTGATTCTAACCCACCCCAACAACGACACGACGTCGTCCTTGCACAAGCAGTCAACTTCCATACGTGCGAAGGAAAACCTCCGTCGATGGAGATTTAGATTTGTTATGAAGGCCCCACCAACGAGTAGAAGGCGAAGTCGCTTCAATCATCGTTCCTTTACAGACAACCTCCCTTATTTCCTATCTTTCTTTAACCCCTTTCCCATTTCCCATCGCTAAATTGCTCGGATGATTTGATTGAAGATAGAACGCAGGACGCTGCACAGTGGTGCAAACCTATTTTGCCATTTTATTTCTTAGATTACAATCAAGGCTGTGAGACTCAGATTTAAAACCTGCAAAGCAACTTATAGGCCTAAAATATTAGAATCGAATTGAATTTATTAGGATGGAATCAATTGAAGTAGACCGTGGAATCATATTTTATAATCAAATCACTATTTGATTAAGGTTGATAGAGTACAGCGGACGACGACAATCATTTGGGCGAAGAAAGTGGTCGAATGTGCTTATGTTTTTTTGTTTAAGCAGGACCTTATGCTCATGTTTGTGATTTCACACTCACCACTCACCACTCACCACCCACCACCCACCAACACCCTCTCTCCAAACAGCGACGGAGTTCGAAGATGCTGACGACGCGACGAAGTTTGAAGGTGGCGACGACAACGACGTCGGACTCGAAGGCGTGACAACGACAACGGACTCAAAGGCGGTGACGACGACGGAGCTCGGCGATGGTTGAGAACTTTTAAGTATAACGTGTGCGGTGTGTTCCAAGTCGGTGGAGACAGCGCTGGGGTGGACGGTGTAGTGGAGGCATTTAGGGTTTTTTTAGACGTATTTATTAAAAGGGCCGAGGGTAAAATTGGTATTGATTTTTTAAAAATTTGAATAGTGACCTTCTTCGTAATAAAAATTAATTGGTTGTTTTTGAGTAAAAAAGATTGAAAACGTAGACTTATGGGTAATTATCTTGAATTTAAAACGTCATAAAAAAAAAAAGAAAAAAAATCATTTGCCTTTTTTTTTTTTTGTTGATATTTTTCATCTATTGATTTTGTTTTATCAAGTTAGTTCATGAAGTTAACCATCGATTAGATAGAAAGATGTAACAAGATATCTTGAAAAGATATCTTTTATCATTCCTGATAAAAGATATCTCGGTTCTTACGTGAAAAATCTTTGTAACAAGATTAAACATAAAAGTTTCATATATAGCATGTATTTTGCTGGAATCTATTAAATATTCTTGGTATAATCGAAATCATTTCAAAAAAAATTTATGATGATATATACGTAACCAACAAAATGTTAATGATATAAAGATAAATAATTCTATAAACGATTAATTTATGAACAATTAGTCACTTATATGATTAAAACATTTTTCGCACATCACACGGGTGACACACTAATTAATAGAAAAGAAGATAGACAACTCGGCCAGAGAAAAATCCGAGGTGAGAAAGGGTTCTTCTTTTTCTGAAAGAATACTTCAAGGAGTATCGGCGAGTCGTTCAAGGTGTCACAATTGGAACCATACGACGGAACCACCGACCCTTACTCACACATTCAAACTACGAATCTATCATGGATATCTGTGGAGCGAGCGAAGTCATTTTGTATAAAGTTTTCCCTACAACTTTTAAAGATGCGGCCGAGCTTGGTATGATTCTCTGCCATCGGCTTGCATAAATTCATTCTCAGACTTCACGAGAATGTTCACCAAATACTTTGTTAGTAGCCGAGGAATGAAGGTCACCTTAAATCATCTTCGCCAACTCTTCAAAAAACCAGGAGAGAAACTTTTCAATTATATCAAAAGGTTCAACCTTGTTGCCGTAAAAAGAGAAAGAGTAAGTAAGGAACAAAAAGCCGACGCACTCATCAATAGATTAGAAAATTCTGACTTATTTTTTCAATTGAACCTGAAGTCACCATGAGAATATGGAGATTTGATGGAGGAACTAAATAAGCACGAGGGAGCCAAAGCCGCTCTAGCAACACAAGATCGAACTAGGGAAGTAAAGAATCGGCCCACATCTCGTCCTGATTTAAACTAACAAGACAAACCTCGATTGTTTGGGAGACGGTCACCCCTGAGACGAGATAGAGGCAGAGAAGGAAGAAAACCAGAAATGAACTTTGCAATATGTACTCCTCTTAACACTTCAAGCACCGAAATACTGCAAGCTACATGGGAAGAAAATTTTCTTGTTAAGCCGTCCAAGAAGCTAAGATTTGAAAGTGGGAGAAAAGACATGAATCGATATTGCATATATCATCGCGAAAATGGACATAACACGGACGAATGCCGTCATCTCAAGGATGCAATCGAAGAATTGAGTAGAAGGGATATTTGAAGAAGTTCGTAAACAAACAGTGTCAACAGGGAAAAGAACGAAGTCGTTCACCACCAAAAGAACAAGATCACCTAGTCCAGACAAACAGGGACGAACAGAGACCGACCCAGAGGCCAATAATCAATGTTATCACAGGAGGATTTCTTCTGATGGAGAGTTTGTCATCAGTAGAAGTTAACACTAAGCGCACTAGGTCGACTATACCCGAAGCCAAAAAAACTCGATATGAGGCCGAAGTGAGTTTCGGACCACAAGACAATGAAGGAAATAATTTTCCACATGCAGACCCGTTAATTGTAACTCTGCATATCGATGATTTTGATGTAGAAAGATCTTGGTCGATACGAGATCATCGGCAGATATCATCTACTATAATACAATCATCGATATGAGCTTAATCGAGAAGGATTTACGACCATGCAAAATCCCTTTATTTAGTTTTACTGGAAGCATCATATTACCAAAAGGATACGTCACATTACCCTTAATAGTAGGAGATGAGAGTACGAGAAGAACAAGAACTCGGATGGCCGACTTCACCGTTGTCGATGTCCCATCAGCATATAATAGAATCTTAGGCCTGCCTTCGATCATAGACTTGAAGATGGTAAT
>JAOVYX010006479.1:0-36560 GCA_035668315.1 Drosera spatulata | reverse complement strand
AGATGGAGGAGTCCGTCGTGGAACAGATGTCTTCAAAGCTTTGGCACTTGGAGCTTCTGGCATATTTGTAAGTACAAACTCTTCGCATTAGTATTTAAGCTAGCTTCCAAGAGTAGGTTGCTGTTGTTTGACTGGGCGATTCGGTTTCTGATCAAATCTCACACCCAGTGAGAACTATCATATATTGTTAAGTCGCTTTCCAAAGTAAACCCTCAGATTAAGAGATGGAAGTTTTTGGAGTAAGGATTCGTGTCTCTTGAAAACTGAAGCGCATCAACATAAAGTAATGTGTGCTGTGTTCTCTTTGTGTTCTGTTCATTTGATCAGTGAAGGAACTAACACAATCATGGGTCTCCCTGCAGATTGGGAGGCCAGTTGTGTTTGCCTTGGCAGCAGAAGGTGAGGCTGGCATTAAGAAAGTGCTGCAAATGCTGAGAGACGAGTTCGAGCTGACAATGGCTTTGAGTGGTTGCCGCTCCCTCAAGGAGATCACCCGTAACCACATTGTCACAGATTGGGACGTCCCTCATGCTCGCTCTCTCCCTAGGTTATAGACACTATTTTCCACAAGCGCTTGCTGGCGACTGCATCGTCCGCAAAAGTGTGTGGGATAACCATCTAAGATTTGTCGCCATTGTCTCTTTCTTGTGAGGTTTCCGATGTGGCTAATATTGTAATTGGATGATGGATGGATGCTCAAGTGTTCTGTACTGGCTACTGCTGCCTTTCACTGTATATTCGTTGGTAATTGCTTTGATGAATGCTATTTCTGCTTAAACTTCTTGCTGCATTAGTTAGTAGCTATTGACGATCAAAGATGACTTGGTGAACCGCAGATTCATCAGTTCTGCTATGGCCGAGATGTGATAGTTTAATAATACGATCTGCTAGGACAATTTCGTAAAAGTCTTGTTATATTTATTGTCGTAACGGTTGCTAGCCTTTGATATGTGTCTCTGCACATTGTTACCTGATTGACTCTCCCGGATAGCTTAGAATGCCTGATTTGGGTAATTTGAAATTATTAACTTTTGAGAGGATAATCTAAAAGTATACATCATTTAAGGGAACACATGTCAAAAATCCTTAAAACTAATGTCAATGGAAGTTTGATTTTTGTAGTAATCTCTCCTTGATAACTGATTCTTGGTTGCGTCTGATTATACGTAGATTTCTCGCAGCAAAAACATTTTCCCTTGGCAGTAACTTTTGCCTTTGGATTGAATCAGTGTACATGTAACAAATTAACAATGAATACATTATTAGGACTCAAGTGTGTTTAATCTGGGATCAATCTTGTTGACAAGAAGCAACACAACAATGCAGAAAAGATTGCAGCAGTGCTGGGTACAGACGAGGTTACAGCAGTGACCGGGTGTAAATGAGGTCTCAATGATACTGGGTGCGGATTAAGTTGCAGCAGACTGAGTGTACTAGAGATGGTTGCTAAGGTTGGACAAGAATCAAAAGATTGATCAAATCGAAGATTTAAGGTATGGAGAAACTGTACTAGGATCAGAATAAATTAAGCTGATTTGTCAACATCAGTGAGGGGATAAAAGGAGCTCAGAGAAATGTGGGGAAAAAAAATGATTGAAGGTACAAGAGCATACAAAAAAAATCCAAAAACTATTCAAGTGAGTTGAATTGAAGAAACAAGAAGAAGGGAGTTCACTAGTCTATTCTGAAGAACAAAGCTCCAGCAGAGTCCAAGGAAGGATCTGTGGAAGGATCTTGGTTCTTTGTCTTTGACAAGTTGTGAACTTATAAAGAGACTCTAAGTTACCTAAATGTTATTGGGTCGAGGCAATAAATATAGCATGTTATTTCCTAAATAGATGCCTTATACATGAACTGTACAACGAGACTTCATATGAACCATATAAGGGAAAAATCCCTTCCATAAGTTATTTTCATGTCTTTGGATGTTGATGTTACATTCATATTAATGAAAAAATCTATAATGGAAAATTTGGATCAATGGTAGATGATGAGATCTTTGTAGGATACTCTTTGGTAAGTAAGGTTTTTAGAGTGTTAAATCTGAGAACTAATATAATTGAATAAACTATTCATGTTGACTTTGATGAGTCAGACCCTGCAAACATACAGAAAAAGAATAGATGTAAATGTTGAACAGATTGCAGAAGCGCAACACACTACAAAGGAAACCTCATAAGAGCCTCTTGCAGAAGAGCCTCAACAGGCTGTAGAAGAGTTACTTGCAGCAGAATCTCAATAACAAGCTGTGGATAATGAAAGAAAAAGGAGACAATGGACAAAAAATCATCCACTTGAGAATATCATAGATAATGCAAATGATTCAATTAGGACTAGAAGGCTATTTTTGAAGAATGCCTTTCTACACGCTTCATCTCAGAAGAAGAGCCTAAAAAGATTTAAGAAGCCCTTAAGGATAGTGACTAGATCAATGCCATGGAAGAGGAACTCAATGAGTTTAAGAGAAATGAGGTATGCCATCTAGTTCCGAGACTTAAGAATTATACTGTTGTGGGAAGCAAATAGGTCTTTGGAAACAACAGTGATGAAAATGGGACTATAATTAGGAACAAGGCTGGACTTGTTGTTAAGGGATACTCACAGGAGAAAGGCATCGATTTCGATGAAACCTTTTCATCTATGGCTAGACTTGAAGTCATAAGAACATTCTTGGCATATGTTGTGATAAGAATATGCAATCCCTTCATTTGTATAAAAATTGTTGAACAAAACTTAAAGGTATTAACCATGATGTAGTTGGTGTGATTATGTTGAAAATTAGGTTAGTAATCTAAAGTCTAGGTCAGATGCTGAAGAGCAGACGACCACAGATGAGAGTATTGTGTGGCCATCAGATGTAGAGCACTACAGAAAAATTCAGCAAAGCAGTTAAAACATGCATGGACAGCAAAAAAACCTACAAAATTTAAACTCATTTCAGTGCACTTTTCACAATTTTAAAGTTATTTGAGGTTGTTTTATGGTGTTTTTAGCCCATTCATGTGTTTTTAAGTGTTTTAAAGTCATTTCAAGGCTCTTTTCGTTGTTTCTTGGGTTTTCAAGTTATTTGAGGTTGTTTTAAGGTGTTTTTATCACTTTTCATTCGTTTTTGTAATAACCCAAAACTTTATCGAATTTAAAAAAATATATTTTGGATTAAAATATACGTACGAAGCGTATCCAATGAACGTGTAAATAAAATTTATGAACGATGAACGTTACATCGTTAAAGTTATTATACATTTGAGACACAGGTTTGAGCTTGAAAATTTGAGATGATTGAACGAAACATTATTATGAAATATTTGGGATAAGTAAATCGACAACGATTAATTATTGAGAGACGTTATGATCGCATGTACACATATAATGAACGAATCAACGTTATAATATTATAACGTAACGGTTTTTAATCTCAGAAAGTTATATCGTTAAAAGGAATACGATATTAACATTTTTGGTACAATTGAATCGACACGAATTAATTAACGGAAGATTAATATTACGAAACTGAGATAAAAATAGACTAACGAAAATATAACGAGGGATCGAATAATTTAAAAGAACCTTTCCCGCCTTTTATTTTCTTTGTTTCCCACTCACACATCCCGACACCAGGCCACCTTACCCACACTCACCATGCGCACCAGCCACGACCACCAACCGCACCACCATTCGTCATCAACCACCAACTCCACCCACACCCGCCACTAGCTCTCACCAACCACCCCGTCATCATCATCAAAAGGCCAGGGAGATTGCACAGACGAAGGATTCGCACAGCCAAGGGAAGAGAGAAAAAGAAGCCGCGGCCTTCGCGTCTCTTCCTCCTACGCGCCACGCCACCATCAACCATGAGATGTTTGTTGCTCTTCCATATGACTCGCCATGGTCATCAACGTGTGAGGACGACAAGCTGCCAGCCATGGTGATCACCACGATGAAGGACAGCCGCCATGATCACGAACAAGCCGCGTACGGACTTCCTTCTTGCTCACCTCGCCGTTCTCACGTCGCCACCACCTTCGACATCGCTGCCACCTCTCCATGATCATTAGGGAATGTTTGATGTAGGTGGAAAGATACAGAGAAGATTCGCATGGCCTCGACGTGAGGATGACACAAACAAACCGAGAAACACTCCAAGGGAGTTTTCCGGCCAACTTCCGTCCGAAGTCCGGTGGTTAGCGATGGCAGAGAGTTCCAGAGTGAGATGAGGTGCCTTGGTGGTGTCAGGTGCCTTTGGTTTCGAGATTTGGACGTAAATGAACCTTAAAGTGCCTTAACGAGCTTTTCCGGCCAACTTCCGGTCAAGTTCCGGCCAAAGTCCGACGGGCAGCGGTGAAAACGTATGGCAGAGCAAGACGATGTGATTTGATGACTTCGGGTATAATGGGTGTCGAAGTTGGTACGTAAACGAGCTTTAAAACGGTTTAACGAAGTATTTCTGGCGACATTCCTGCCGTATTCCTGCCATCGGCAGTGACGGCAGTGGGGACACGATGGTAAAAGGTTCTAGGGTTTCTAAGGATTTCTTTAACCCTAAGTAAAACTAGGGTTAAACACGCTTCAAAGATAACCTAACCCCTCTCGATCCAAATCATGCTTATTATTTCATCAATATGATGTGTTATGATGATTAAGATGAAAAGGGTATCGACAGGAGGGCGATAATATGCTTGTTTGCTTAATAGATGCGTTGAGACGATAACGGAACTAGGGTTTCGTTAATTTATGCATGGATGCATGCATTGGGTTAGAAGACACCATCTAATGCAAATAATGATTTAAAAGGGGTCATGGACGTATTACTTTGAATATGCGTAAGCTTAATGTGCGATATGAGGAATTATACTTAATTATGAAATTTATACGATAATGAAACTAGGGTTTCAATAGCGTTTTTGCATGGAAACATGCAGACGTAAAATAATACTCATTATGATCCCTAAATACCATAGATGAACTTTCGTTATATGTGTGCGTGTTTGGTGTGGTGAAACGTTGCATTAATCTTGATCACGGGATTCATGCACTAAAAGAACTAAATATACCATGGGGGGTTCGAGTTGCTTGAATAACCTTGACATTAGGATTGTGATCGGAAATGGTTGTTCTATATGTTTGACATGTGTTGTGGGATTTTGGGATTGGTTTTTCCTAGGGTTTATGTTAGAGCGTGACTGAAATGTTAAATGCGTTGTATGTGAATTCTGTACAAGCTTCTTTTACCCTGAATTATGTGTTATATATCGTATAAAGCAAAGAAACGAGATTTGAGGAACAATACAACAAATACAATAACGAAGCAAAGTTAACCAAACAAGTCTGTTGTCATCGATGAGGTCGTTTTGTAGGTCCTTTGGGATCGAGTTCATTGACTCTGAGAGTATTCAAAGTAGACATGGCTGGGTCAAATGTTAAGAGGACAAGTGTGGTTCTCTTTATTTGCGCAACGATAATAAGTCGCAGGCCAGGGTATTGGCTGATTGGAGAAAGGCTGCCCTCTGCAGGGGGACCTTTGGCGTGTAAGTGAGGGTTTAATAAACCGAATTACACGCAGGAGACGCAGTGAGTTTGGGTTACGAACCCAAATCATGCGTAGTATTAATGAAAAACAGAAACATTTTCACAAAAGAAAATGAGTTTTCAAATGATTTTGAGAAATGATATGTGATTGAGGATTTGGCCCAGGTCAGTGTCTAAGTCTCTAAAATCTCTCGTCATTTCTGTCTTCATTGAATTCTGTCATTCATATTGGGACACGGACTTGTGTTGGGTAAGAAAGTGTAAGAATATGAAAGAGAACAATGGTGTTTATTCTTTTAATATGTGTATGGTCTGATATGACATACATAATTTTCTACAGCTATTAGAAAATGTTTTACAGGTATTCATCGATTGACATAGTCGGGGGAGTACCCTGTAAATCGAATACATAGACTTTGGTTGCTGAGCTTTTAGCTCATGGTTATGTGTTTTATTTGCAGATTCACCACTAAGCGAAGTTGAAGCATTAGAGTGAGATTTCATGCATATAGATACTTATCTCATTGTCCGAGATGTAACAAATACTTGTTGAAAACCACTTGTAAGCAATGAGACATTATAATGTATTCGAGATTACATATCATTATTTGGAATTATGATTTGTATCGTTTAGGTAACTTCCTTGGCTTCTATACCTACAAATCCGTTTAGTTTGTTTGGACTTGTCATGGACTGGGTCTATGACGGCATAACGTCACGTGCCGGGCATTCCGGATTTCGGGGCGTTACAGTTTTTGTGCATTTTGAAGTGAAGGCAGTTGTTCTTATGATGTTTTTAGCCTTTTCAAGTGTTTTAGAGTGTTTTAAGCTCATTTGAATACTTTCTCAATTTAATTGATGTTCTTTTAGGGTGCTTTTACTACTTTTCATACGTTTTTGTGTATGTTGAAATTGTTTAAGTTGTTTTTATGGTGTTTTAATCCTTTACATTTGTTTTTGATTGTTTTAATGTCATTTCAGGCTTTTTTCATAGTTTCTTGCCTTTTTATGTTATTCGAGGTTGTTTTGTTGTGTTTTTACCCTTATCATGTGGTTTTGAGTGTTTTAACCTCATTTCAAGGCTCTTTTCGTAGTTTCTTGCATTTTTAAGTTATTTGAGGTTGTTTTGTTGTGCTTTTAGCATTTTCATATGATTTTGAGTGATTTAAGCTCATTTCAAGGCTCTTCAGACTGATTTTTGGATTTTCAAGTTATTTGAGGTTGTTTTATAGTATTTTTTTTTTTACCACTTTTCATTCGTTTTTATGCATTTTGAAGTGATTTGAGTTGTTTTAATGGTGTTTTTAGCATTTTGATGTGTTTTTTAGTGTTTTAAGCTCATTTCAAGGGTCATTTCATAGTTTCTTGTGTTTTTAAGTTATTTGAGTTGTTTTTAGGGTTTTTTTTAGCTTGTTCAAGTGTTTTTGAGTGTTTTCAACTCGTCTCAATCCTCTTTTCAAAATTTTCAGGTTATTTGAGGTTGTTTTATGGTGTTTTTATCCTTTTCATTTGTTTTGTGTGTTTTGAAGTGAATGAAATGTTCTTACGTTGTTTTTTCCCTTTCCAAGTGTTTTAGAGTGTTTTAAACTCATTTGAAGGCTCCTTTGATAGATTCTTGCGTTTTCAAGTTATTTGAGGATATTTCATGGTGTTTTTGGCCTTTTCATGTATTTTGGAGTTTTTTAAAGTAATTTCAAGGCTCTTTTCTTTGTTTCTTGCATTTTGAAGTTATTTGAGGAGGTTTTGTTGCGTTTTTAGCCCTTTCATCTTCTTTTGAGCGTTTTAAGGCCATTTCAACTTTGTTTTGATAGATTCTTGCGTTTTCAATTTACTTGATGTTCTTTTAGGGTGTTTTTACTACTTTTCATCTGTTTTTGTGTGTGTTGAAGAGATTCGAGTTGTTTTTATGGTGTTTTAATCATTTACATGTGTTTTTGAGTGTTTTAAACTCATTTCATGACTTTTTTCATAGTTTCTTGGATTTTCAAGTTATTTGAGGTTGTTTTGTTGTGTTTTTATCCTTATCATGTGGTTTTGAGTGTTTTAGGTTCATTTCAAGGCTTTTTTCGTATTTTCTTGCATTTTCAAGTTGTTTGAGGTTGTTTTGTTGTGTTTTTACCCTTATCATGTGATTTTGAGTGTTTTAGGTTCATTTCAAGGCTCTTTTCGTATTTTCTTGCATTTTCAAGTTATTTGAGGTTGTTTCGTGGTGCTTTTAGCCTTTTCGTATGGTTTTGAGTGATTTAAAGCCATTTCAAGGCTTTTTTGACAGATTCTTGTATTTTCAAGTTATTTGAGTCTGTTCTATAGTATTTTTATCACTTTTCATTCGTTTTTGTGCATGTTGATGAGATTTGAGTTGTTTTTATTTTATTTTTAGACTCTTGATGTGTTCTAGAGTGTTTTAAGCTCATTTTAAGGGTCTTTTCATAGTTTCTTGTGTTTTCAAGTTGTTTCAGTTGTTCTTATGGTGTTTTTAGCCTTGTCAAGTGTTTTTGATTTTTTTTTCAACTCATTTCAATGCTCTTTTCATATTTTTCAAGTTATTTGAGGTTGTTTTATGATGTTTTTAGCCTATTCATGTGTTTTTGAGTGTTTTAAGGTCATTTAAAGGCTGTTTTCTTCGTTTCTTGTGTTTTCAAGTTATTTGAGGTTGTTTTGTGGTGTTTTTAGCCCTTTCATGTGTTTTTGAGTGTTTTGAGCTCATTTCAAGGCTCTTTTCGTTGTTTCTTGTGTTTTCAAGTTATTTGAGATTGTTTTGTTTTGTTTTTATCCTTGTCATGTGGTTTTGAGTGTTTTAAACTTCTTTCAAGGCTCTTTTCGTAGTTTCTTGTATTTTCAAGTTATTTGAGTGTTTTGTGGTGCTTTTAACCTTTTTTCATGGTTTGGAGCGATTTAAGGTCATTTCAAGGCTCTTTTGATAAATTCTCTTATTTTCAAGTTATTTGAAACTGTTTCATAGTGTTCTTACCACTTTTCATTCGTTTCTGTGCATTTTGAAAACATTTGAGTTGTTTTTATGGTGCTTTTAGCCTTTCGATGTATTTTTGAGTGTTTTAATCTCATTTCAAGGGATTTTTCATAGTTTCTTATGCTTTCAAGTTATTTGAGTTGTTTTTATGATGTTTTTAGCGTTTTCAAGCGTTTTTAAGTCTTTTAACCTCATTTCAATGCTCTTTCACAATTTTCAAGTTAGTTGAGGTTGTTTTATGATGTTTTTCGCCTTTTCATGTGTTTTTGAGTATTTTAAAGTCATTTAAAGGTTGTTTTCATTGTTTCATGTGTTTTTCAAGTTATTTGAGGTTGTTTTGTGGTGTCTTTAGCCCTTTCATGTGTTTTTTAGTGTTTTGAGGTCATTTCAAGGGTCTTTTTTGTTGTTTCTTAAGTTTTCAAGTTATTTGAGGTTGTTTTATGGTGTTTTTTCCCCTTTTCATTCGTTTTTGTGCATTTTGAAGTGAATGGAGTTGTTCTTATGGTGTTTTTAGTCTTTTCAAGTTATTTGAGTTGTTTTTATAGTGTTTTTAACATTTTCAAGCGTTTGTGAGTGTCTTAAACCCATTTCAATGCTTTTTTCACAATTTTCAAATTATTTGAGAATGTTTTATGGTGTTTTTAGTCTTTTCATGTGTTTTTGAGTGTTTTAATGTCATTTAAAGGCTGTTTTCGTTGTTTCTTGTGTTTTGAAGCTATTTGAGGTTGTTTTGTGGTGTTTTTACCCTTTCATGTGTTTTTGAGTGTTTTGAGGTCATTTCAATGCTGTTTTCATTGTTTCTTGAGATTTCAAGTTATTGGAGTTTGGTTTATGGTGTTTTTAGCACTTTTCATTCGTTTTGAAGTGAATGGAGTTGTTCTTATGGTGTTTTTAGCCTTTTCAAGTATTTTAGAGTGTTTTAAGCTTATTTAAAGTTTCTTTTGATAGATTCTCTTGTTTTCCAGTTATTTGAGGATATTTCATGATGTTTTTGGCCTTTTCATGTGTTTTGGAGTTTTTTAAAGTCATTTCAAGGCTCTCTTTGTTGTTTCTTGCATTTTCAAGTTATTTGAGAATGTTTTGTGCAGTTTTTAGCCCTTTCATGTGGTTTTGAGTGTTTTAAAGCCATTTCAAGTTTGTTTTGATAGATTCTTGCGTTTTCAATTTAGTTAATGTTCTTTTAGGGGGCTTTTACTACTATTCATACGTTTTTGTGTATGTTGAAGAGATCTGAGTTGTTTTTATGGTGTTTTAATCCTTTTACGTGCGTTTTTGAGTGTTTTAAAGTCATTTCAAGGCTTTTTTCATAGTTTCTTGCACTTTCAAGTTACTTGAGGTTGTGTTGTTGTATTTTTACTCTTTTCATATGGTTTTGAGTGTTTTAACCTCTTTTCTAGGCTCTTTTCGTATTTGTTTGTAGTTTCAAGTTATTTGAGGTTGTTTTATGGTGTTTTTAACCTTTTCATAATGTTTTGAGTGATTTAAGGTCATTTCAAGGCTCTTTTGATAGATTCTTGATTTTTTTATTATTTGAGGCTACTTTATAGTGTTTTTACCACTTTTTATTCGTTTTTGTGCATTTTAAAGAGATTTGAATTGTTTTTATGGTGTTTTTAGTCTTTTAATGTGTGTTTGAGTGTTGTAAGCTCATTTCAAGGGTCTTTTCATAATTACTTGTGTTTTCGAGTTATTTGAGTTGTGTTTATGGTGTTTTTATCCTTTTTTAAGTATTTTTGAGTGTTTTCAGCTCATTTCAATGTTCTTTTGATTATTTTCAAGTTATTTGAAGTTGGTTTAAGGTGTTTTTAATCTTTTCATATGTTTTTGATTATTTTAAGATCAATTAAAAATTATTTTTATTATTTTTTATGTTTTCAAGTTATTTGAAATTGTTTTATAGTGTTTTTGTGAGGTGCCTTTTCACATTTGCTTCTCTGCTTCATTTTACATGTGTTTGTGTGTTCGAGTATGAGGAGAAAGGCGCTTGATTTGAGGAAAGCCCGTTTGAAGAAGCTGACCAAAACCCAATACTCCAATCGCAAATCCAGCCTCAAGAAACAGCTCTACGAGCTCTCCACTCTGTGCGACACCAACGCTCTCATGATCATATACGACGATGATCTCTCCTCATCCTCGCGTCCTCCCGAAGTCGTCGTGTACTCTCCTTGCGGCAACGATGTGAGTGCGATTCTGACCAAGTATATAGCTTCGAAGGCGGGGGAGGCGGGACCCACAAAACGGCGTACTAGGAAGAGGAAGAGGGATGTGGGCGTGGCAGATGTTCTCGGGGACAAATTGAAAAAGGTTGCGACGGGATTGGAAGCCCAAGCCACGGTGGAGAACATTTGTGGGCTGAGTAGGCATACGTTGAATTCGAAGATCTCGACGACAGAGCACATCATCAGAGACCCAAAGTTTCAGACTTTGGAGTCATCAAGCCCATCGAGATCGATCCCCATGATTGGCGCGGATCATCATGTTCCTGATCCAAAGGTTAGGGTTTTGGCTGAGGAGCTCTTCTCGTGTGATTATGATGACCTTGCTGTGGATGATTTGATCTCTTGGGATGTTGAATTTGGAGAATTGGTTGGCCTTGATGCTTCCCTCAATGCACCGGCTGTCGATGCGGATCAGTCCTCTTCTGATCTTAGGGCTACGGTATCGGCCGAGGATCATGTCTCGTGGGCTGATTACCTTTACTTGGGTGTTGACAGCTTTTGTGATGTCGGTGCTGGAGGCATGATGTGCCCTGATGGTTCTCTCGATGTTTCAGCTCTTGATGCAGATCAGTCCTCTCATCCTAGGGTTACGTTATTGGCCGAGGATCACGTCTCGTGGGATGATGACCGAGGATCACGTCTCTTGGGATGATGACCTCGCCGTGCGTGTTGAGGGCTTTTGGGATGTGGAAGATGGAGGGATGATGCGCCTTGATGGTCCCCTTGATTGTCTTCGTGGTAGATGGAGTGGTGACAAGACGACCATAGTCGTGTGATTCAGCGCGAGACCCCTGAAGTACCATCAGTTCTGATTGCCAAGATTGCTACACTCATCAACTAAAAGATGCACAACATTTTCTTTTAATTGACTTTATGAACTTAGGTATCTATACCCCGCCCCCTAGGAGAGGAGATGGTGTGACACCTACTGGAACACTCATCGTATAGACGAGGTTCTTCTCTCTCTCAGCTCATCTGGATACGATCAACTGACTTTATACCAGTTTCGTGGTGCAGTTTGGATGTAGTGGTCCATTCCAGGCCATCGTAAATGTACTTTTTCCCACTTGATTCAACTCGGATCTCAAAGTAGGCTAATCTGATAGGGCTGTTGTAATTGGACACTGATGTTGTGTCTTGTGTGGCTGCTGTCTCCCTCTTTCTAGCGAGGTGTTCTTTTTTTGCTTGTTCTGGCCATTTGATGGCTAATCTGGTATATTTTGTAATTGGTTTGCAATTTAAGAACATTTGTATGCCGGTAACATTGCATACCAGAATTTGTTTGTTGTCTCGCCATTGTACCATTTTCAGAAGGAAGGATCTGACATTTATAAACCGTCATAATCATTGATCAATATCCAGTGGTTGCAGAACTAGTCAGCGAGCGGTAAGTACGAGTAGTAATACAATGAGCCTATTCAGGGTCGTGGATAAGCGATTGCTTGCATATGATGTCCTGATGCAGTTCTTTCCTTTCGATAGCTTATTTTAAGCAGGCACAAATAATGACGGAAAATAATTTTCTTCATAGCTTATTTTCTAGGAATTTACAACCGAACAGAAAATAATTAACAATGGATACCAACAAGATGACGAATCCAGGTGCATATACATGTTCTGCTGTCCCTGTCAGGGAGCTGAATCCTGGTGCATAGCCGATGCTGAGCATCCATCCTCAATCATTGATACGTTGAGAAGAATAGGCAAGATTCGTAACAAAATTCATGCTGGAGTGCTCGTGGATCAGCTTGCAGAGGTCCTGATGTTTCTTTGTTCTCCACAGCATATGATAATCATGTTCAAATGATGATATCATTAAAACAGTTTCGGAAATAGTTTATAGAAAAATGAATTTGTCTTATGACTCTTATTCATGTGAAGCGCCAATTCCTTAAAGAACCTCAACTGTTTCCCTGAACTGACATGTCCGAAAAAAAATGATGTTCCAAATTAATCAACTGATCAATCCCAGATGTACGGACCCATTCAATGTTGGAGAATGTCCTCTTTCCAACTTGAATCAAGTCACATCTGTTATTCCAATTAATATCAGCCAATTTGACAGGTTATTACTAGGACAAAGTTCAATTTGACAGGATTATATGACGATCTGCCTAGGATGGCTAATGGTTATCTGGATGGTTTACAGAACCAGTGATTCCTCACATCCATTGAAATTGAGCTCACACGTCATCTTCTTCCCCTCACAATCACCTCTATGAAGTGAATCTAACTTCAAAAAGCTGCACGCTTACTGGTATTGGTGTCTTTTCGATCACGACCTATATGTTCATGCTGTATCTTGTCATACCCAGATCACACTCACAATAAACCTGTGAATTGGAATGCCAAATTTAATTGTGCGCATTGCCATTTTCTAGAAATATGAGCACATTTTTCAGAAATCGGAAACACTTAGCTAGGACAAACTACCACTAATTGCGTCAGAACAATGAAAGCCATAGAAAATTGTTCCTGTTGAATGCATCACACGTCTGGATGCTTCAATATGAGATGGTTAAAATGGCCAAGAAGTGCAACTGATCAAAATCTCATTTCTATGCTGATCTTAAGAGGTCACCTGGTATCAAGCATGTCCTCACATCGTATCAAACGCCGATTATACCAAAGAGTAAATCATATGAAAAAGGACTCGACGACCTAAACTGTATGTCAACTTCTATGTAATGCATCATCTCTAGACAGTCACCACACCAAGAACTCAGATCTAAAACAAAAGACTAAGTAGCTGTGTGATCCAACAAGATTACCCCAGTTTACCCACATCAGTCATACTTCCCCTCGATATGTAATTGGTTCAGCGAAGTATACTACTCCTATGGGACTTAATCTCCCTCTAAGAATATCTATAGGCCAGTTGACAGCATTGCATCTCAAAACTTGCCGTGCTGCGGTTGTACCATTTTCAGCAATAAGGCTTCAACATTTCTATGCCAACATAATCATTCGTCAGCATCCTATGGTGTGAATAACAGCAGTCATATATGATATATTTGAGCCCCTTTCACGGTCGTAAATAAGCAATCGTTGTGTATTTCAAATGCATATAAGGAAAATCAGACTTTCGATAATCCATTTAAAATGAATGAAAAGGTGCACTGTATCAAGTGTTATTTCCTCATAGAAACAAACTCAAATGATCACACTTACATGGAACAGTATTAATGATCAAACTTACATGATAATCAGCAATGTAATTTCCCGACAAAATTGAAGTGTAGAGAGAAGGTATCACCGCTTACACAGCACGACGAGCATGCTTCATGAAACCAGAGTCGGCTGCAGCCTGCAAATATTAGGATCATCTGGTTTCCCTGCGATGATCTTGCAGCCTTGTAAAAGCATCTCGTCAAAAAACATCATAAAGGCAAACCACCAATGTACTCATGAAAAAGAGCACCGTTCAAACCTTAGAATTGGGTTCCTCACACATATAAGATACTGTAACTATTATTATACATTGAATTGATCTTAATTGAGAATCCAATAAACTTTTTACAGCAAAAAAAAAAAAAAAAACTGATTGGGAATCAATATCATAAAAATGGTGATTTTAATCCGCTAAAGAAAATTCCCAATCTATAACATGATTTAATTAGCTTTTTCTGGATACCGTTATTTAGTACTTGTATCTGCTATATTCAGATACACATCGAGTAAACTTGACCCTAGGAAAAAGCCAACATGTTTGATGTTGCATACAATTGGAGTTTATTCTCTTCACCACTAGAGGGTGAATTGTTCAAACCAACTAAACTATCCACAAACGAATACTATTATAATATGAATAGTCGAGCAACCTTTCCCAACATGCTACTTCTGTTCGATCCCAAATCACGCCATCGGGGATACATTATTAATACGCACCTGATTTCCGCAAACAAAAACGCTAACAAACATAGACTAAAAGGGAATAAATTGTAACGTAGTAAAAAAGTCCATTCTCGAGTGTTCAACAATAAACTTAATGTAAGACCAACAATAAATAAATACCAAAACTGCCCATTTCAGGATTGATCATGTCTCATTCATTGGCACACACAAACACACATTATTCATGTAACTCCTCTTTGCATTCACGTTTCTTTTCCCTATAAAAATCAAGTGTTCTCCTTTCCCTCATACCCTCAATCATTTAGCATGGGTCTTGTTTGGTTAACCCAAATAGCTAGTTTCCTGATAGCTTCTACTCTTCTATTTCTCATCAACAACTATACTTATGGACAAAAAATGACTGTGATTTATTCAAAGGGAGATGGGTTTACGACGAGTCCTACCCGCTCACTACAAACCTAAACAGTACAGACGACTAAACATTTTAGTCGCTAAACAACGAAAATTGATCGTAAAATTCAACGGGCGACTAAACAGCGACTAAAAATCATCCTCGCGAAATCCTTTCTCGTTAACCGAGATTAACGACCAATGTTAAAATTTAGTCGCAAATTTAGCGACTAAATTACATAATTGGTCGCAGAATGTTTGGCGACTAACATAGCATTATAGTCGTTAAATTCGCAACTAAAATTCTTTTTAGTCGTCAAAATTAGCGACTACATCTGCATCTTAGTCGCGAATTTGTGTTGACCTAATGCTTCAATTTTTGCGACCATTAATATTTTTAGTCGTCATTTTCGCGACTAAACTGATAAATTGGTCGTCAATTTCGCGACTAATTTGATAAATTGGTCTCTATTTTTAGCGATCAATTTCAACCTTTGATCTCCAAATTTAGCTACTAAAAGAAATTTAGTCGTCATTTCTGTATCTCAAATCACCTAATAAACTGTTTTCAGCGTACTAACCCTGCTTTTATAAACATCCGAACTACGAGAGGAGAGGTATTAAATTTAACACAGTTCCATTGTCAAGTCCAATATTCAAACATTACAACTTCTAATGTCTCTGAGGATTCGACTATGAGGCAAAGAATTGGGGCCAAGGATTCGACTGTCAGGCCAATGGGAGACCCGACAAGCTTTATCTTAAGTATCGGTGGCAGCCCGATGGTTGCAACATAACGAGGAAAGTTTAGATCGAGATTCATTTATTTCGAGCTATTGATATGACTAGTAACTCTGCTCCATTGAAACTTGTTCAACTTGTGCGTTGACGTTACTGTTTCTAGCAGCTGTTTCATGAGAGTCATAATTGGTCTCTTGAGCTTCAGTTTACAAAACTTTTCAGTTCTCTGTATTTACTATTTGAACAATTTAGAACTGCTGAATATACAACATTGACTAGTTCGTATTGGTTGGACTTGTTTGTTGTGTTTTGTATATGATTGATACGTATTGGTTGCATTTGCCTGGCCAGTGTTTCATTTGTCGATTTACCATGAGTAGGCAATTCATGGACCTGGCGAAATCGATCCCTTGTTTACACGTTATTTCACTATGCAAGATATTCTACATGGAAGATTGCATAGGATTTTATGTTTAATTTCCGCATCGAGCTAAACACCTGGAAAGACTATGATAAGGGTGTGGTTATCCCCATCTACTGTTTAACTAGGCAATGCAAGATGTTCTTTCGGTTAAACGAATCTGGCTCCAAGAAAGTCCAAACAAAACAAAGTTTACCAGACAAGGTTATAATAAACGAATAGGTTCTTGTGTAGAGGCACTATCGACTGATAATGTATCGGCTAAATGTTTTTGAGTGTTGTGATATTTGTTTGACAGGTTCAATGGAGAAGAATTTCTGGAGAAATATAGAGGGAAGAAGATAATGTTTGTAGGGGACTCATTGAGCTTCAACCAGTGGCAATCACTCATCTGCATGCTACACACTGCTGTGCCCAAATCCAAATACACTCTTACCACCAGAGGATCACTCAACATATTCACGCTACCGGTCCGCAAGTTCTTTCTGTCACGGTCGATAACAAAAATAAAATAAAAATGTGACTGAAAGAACGCTACTTTCCTAGGAGACGCTAATTATGCTTGCGATTGTTGATTGTTCATCAACTAACGAATTGTTTCAAACAATCAACTTACACAAGAGTATGGAGTTTCGGTGATGGAGCTCAAAAATGGATTCCTGGTCGATGTGGTGAAGGAGAGCGTCGGACGAGTTTTGAAGCTTGACTCTATAAGCACTGCAGGAATGTGGAAAGGAAATGATGTCTTGATCTTCAACTCATATCACTGGTGGAACCACGGGTATACCCAAATTTCTTTCAGGTTCGTTTTTTCAGCGATCCGATAACCGGATGTAATGAGTTAAATTGTCGCAGATGGAAGTACTTTGACGTTGGAGGGAAGCTAATCAAAAACATGGAACATATGGAGGCCTACAGAATTGCCTTGAAGACATGGGCTCATTGGGAACTAAGGTTTTCTTCCAAGGAGTTTCCGCCATACATCTGAAGTAAGCCCTCGTTTATGCTCACATTTTTTTCACTAAACCTAGTATCAGGAATAAGGGTGGATAAGTTCCCTAGTCTTGCATCAACATACTATTGGAGCTCCAAATCAAATATCTGGCATATCGACTTCTACATCTCAATGAAACTCTGGCCCAAAACACCAGCTCGACCTAGAACGCTCAACATCTCAAGCCACCTAGACAACAAATGTCCCAAGTCGCAGCCAAATTCATAAACTTCTCTTCAAAAGTTATAAACAGGCTCCAACTAAAAGTATTAAAGCGAGTCTCTCTTCGAGCTAGGCTCGACTTTGCAAGCAACACAGAGAACTTGCAAAGCGAAAAACGAGCCAAAATCCAAGAGACAGGAACTGCTTTGTGTCCTCTTTTTTCTCTGTTCTTCCAAGCGTTCCATAATCTGAAATTGTCTTTGATTTGATCTCCACAGTGTAAGTGAATGGGGTAAGCCGAGGTTCAAGAGCTGCAAGGGCCAGACTAAGCCAGTGTCGGGTTCAACCTACCCAGGAGGCCCCGACCATGGAGAAGAGATAGTCAAGAGCATAGTAAGTAAAATGAAGAAGCTGGTGTATTTGCTCGACATCACACTCCTCACCCAGTTGAGGAAAGATGGTCACCCTTCGCTCTATGCCGGCGGAGGAACCAAATTGATGGATTGTAGCCATTGGTGCCTTGCCGGGGTTCCTGATACCTGGAACCACTGCTCTACACAGCTCTAGTCGGATAGACAATTAATAAAAACTATTCATACATTTTAATACTATTGTTTTTTATAATTAAGATTTTCTTTACTTCAATTGTTATGCTTGGGTCCGAACGATCTCTTCAGATTACCAATCACCAAATAAGGTTCGGTGCCAATCATTGGATGTATTGTAAAAGGATACATAGACAAAACATAATGAAAATATCTGACCAAAAAAAATGAAAATAACACAAAAAAACGAACTAAAACAGAAGCCGTGTTGCAATGCGTAAACTGATATCGGTTCTTTCTTCATTACATACAAACAAGATGAAAGACAAGAAGAACACTGCTTTCACGAAGATACAACAGACAACGAGCTCTGTTAAGTCAAAGCACTTGGGATGCATCAGAAAATACAAGCCTTCCTGGGAACTGAATGATGAGATAATGGAAACTGACCGTGATGCATGCCAAGCAACTGAAGTAGAACGTACTAACAACGATTTTATTTCTCCATCTGAATTCTCTTATCCCTCAATGGTAGATCCTGTGGTTGCTGGGCCTCATGCGGGTGGTTTGGACCCTTGTATACCTTAAGATGGTGGAACAGCCTCCTGCCAAGCTGTTGAAAAGATAATAAGATCACAAATCAGGAATCTAGCCATTGTATTCATTACACGGTTTAAAGGTCGCATTCTGTTTCTATCGAGTAGTGTGCTTCCTTTTTCAGCAGCTTATGAGACACCAGCTATACCCAATGGTAAAGCATGCGAGAATAGAGCAAATAAGAGAATTATTACTTTCAAACACCCTTCACACGGATGCTGATGGGGTTTGAAGGACAATGCATAGACACACAGTTTTTATCATACAAATATAGGGTAAAATGACTTTAATCAAGGCACAACCTACCAAAAGCTAAAACTCGTGATATTACTTCCACACACAACTATTATTATTATCTCAAGATTAACCTTGACTAATTTGCATCTGTAATCACCCTTCCTGCATAATTAGTTACCGCCCCCTAAGTAAACTAAAATGGATGATTAACCTTGTAATTTGAATAGATTCTATACCTGGACTACTTTTCAAAACAGTGACTAGCATTAAGAAAATGGTACAGCTACAGGTCAATAAGTGAAAGATAATGAAGTATATGGAAGGTGATGCTCCAATGCTGAACTAAGAAGTATTGGATATAGGAATTCAACTCCCTTAAGACAAATCCCTACATTATCTGTGTTTTCTGCAAGATCCTAAGCAGTGGCCATTCACTGAAAATAAATCGAACATCACAACTTACCATCAGCAAACATCAAAAGTAAAAACAAAGTTTTAAAATGAGGATGAATAAAACTGAGGTTGGTTACTCACTGGCCCTTTGGGAAGCATGCCACGAACTGCGTGTTCAATGATTCTTTCTGGAATTCTCTGTTGAAGCTGGTTAAATGTCTCCACTTTCATCCCACCCGGTCTCCCTGAATGTCTTCTATAAAGCTTTTGGGTTCTTTTTTTACCTGATACGGCAACCTTTTCCGCATTCACCTATGAGCGAGAAAATGGATGCCTTGAAGATGTGATAGAGCACTATGCGGTATAACGTATTGCGTATCTAAACAATTACAAGCTTTCCTTACATACCACGATGACGAAGGCTCCCATGTCTTGACTAGGAGTGTAGGTACCTAAATTTTTCCCGCGGATAGTAACTGCAATAGTTGATGCCAGTCTTCCAAGAATTTTGTCAGTCGCATCAACAACATACCATGGTTTTTCAGTCATCAAGTGATCCACAGCTTTGGGATACCATGTCTTATTCCAAATATCCTGGTGAACAAGAACACACATAAATAGGTACCTCCATCTTAATGCAGAGCTAAAAAAAGGTAAGCTAAGGACGTCAAAGCTAGAGATCTAAGTAAGTAATGCTCGAAAACGAGATGGTCTTATCTTGCTTCATAATGAACTTCGTTGAAATCGTCGTGAAGGAGTTAGGTGGATAAAGGAGCTCGACAGGAAGGGGCACAAGAAAGTGTTCAAAGCGCCCGGACACAGGTATGTTCCACGCCCGGGCACGGGCTATGCCCACTAACAGGGAACCAAGAAAAGTCTCAAGCGCCCGTGCACAGGCTTGGGCCATGCCCGAGCATGGGTCTGATGATGCTGCGACATTCGATATGGATCAGATGCGAGATTTGGTTTGGGATTTGTTTCTTATCTCTTATTTATGAGTATATAAATAACCTTTTATCAGATTTATTGAGATAAGTGGGTCGTCAAAGAGATTGTAAACAATTTTCAAGGGTTTGAGTAAAACATAAGGTGAGATTGAGTGAATTGAGAGAGACGGTCATTGTAATCGTGTGATTCGATTAGTGGATTGTTTCATGTGAGGGTTTTTGTCCTGCCGATCGGATTTTCCCCCATGTTAAATCTCGTGTTTGTCGTTTTAATTTTTTGTTCGTGTTGATCGTTGTTTGATTGTGGTATTCGGATCCATCGGTTCTCAGGTTAAATTCGTAAAACTTCAAAACCCAGCACGGACAACCAGGACCCAAACAACAGAGATGGTATCTATACTCTATACAAAAGAAACAGATATAGAAATGCAATACCGATATTCTGAATGATTGGATCATGCGTCAAAGCCAATGACAAGGAGGAAGAAACAGGGTAACCGAAGTTCCAAGTGTTTCTCCTTTATTATTGAGCCCATTATGACAAGTGGAACTTTCGATTCTCAATCAAAAGCTTTTCAGCAGTAGTTATTATCAGATGAGTCACTTTTACTTGATGACTCAACTATTTTCATCACTGATGTCATATGGAATCAGGTGACAGCTATTTTGTGTTCGGAGAAAGAGTTATCAAGGGGGACATGATACAGTAGCATGTGAATGGTGCAGGCTAAAGGTCAGTTATGTTCTAGGGTCTGATGCTACATGAATTATCTATTTCAAACAGCCAATTCTTAGCCGTGACCCATTTCAACCCACCGCTTCCACCGTGTTGTTTGTGAAAGATAAACAAAGCATTGTATCTCCCTAAAGTTGGTCTTACAGAATAAAGGATCAATAAAGCATAAGAAGCCCATATGCAATTTTCAACGTCATTGTTGAAGACGATAGCACAAACCTATTAGTACTAAGGAAAAACGAAAAAACGAGTGGCAGGTGATGGAGTGATAAATTTGGAAGAGCTTGATAGTTGACAAGGGAAAATCATCAACTTCTACATGTCTACAGCCAAACCAAACAAATACCACGTATTTTGCACACATATTCATTTTCTAGAAACGCTCTTGATCCATTAATCACACTCCAATCAAGAGGCCGTGACCCTAAAGGGGAGGCTTTTACACCAGATAACCAAGTGACTGTCCATCTTGACACTTTCTTAAACAACAAAGATATTCATCTCTTACCCTTTGGCAATTCCTCTCAATTCTTCGCATTTACAACATACTACCTCCTCTTTCTTGCCATTTCCACTCTTCTAAACACAAATATTGTTTCTTCTGACAAATACAATCAGTCAGCTCCATAATTCTTCACTTTCAGATGTCAAATCCCCGAGTCAAAGAACTCATAAACAACCATCCAACACATCCAACATTCCAGCATCATAAGTTCGATATGCAAGCATCTAAAAGCAGTCGATATTGTACAATCCCAAAAGATCAGTCTGATAGGAAAAAGGCCCCAAGGCTCCCTTAAACTTATGCATGGTTTCACGCTATCCTTCAAAGCTGATGTAAAGATGAAAACTTTTCCTTCTCCCTTTATCAAGCATGCGGTTGAAGTGTTGTCCTTCAACCCAATAGCATTACCCATATCCCTCAATAAAACTTAGCTTCAGAACAGGGGAGCCTCTCAAACTTTCATCCCACAACTGCACAAGATACAAAACAATTGTCATCTATTCATCTCATTAAACCACGCTATCAAACCTCTGGGGTTCGACGACCGCAGTAACCCAACATATCATATGTAATGTAGGTGCAATACCTCTCGAGCAAACCAATGTCACAAATTGGGCACACAAACGCACCATCAAAAACACTCATATAACTTTCTAGAAGCAAAGCAACACTATAAAACCCTAAGCCCCCTCAAATTCAAACCAAACTCAAAAGAAACACCCAACACATAGAAAGGGAAAGGGAACGCGGACACAGAAATCAGACAAACCACGCCGCTGGCTTCCTCTTCGGTGAACATCCACCGCTGTTCGATCGGGATCCCGGAGATCTTCTGACACTTGATCCCAAACCTCATCCTCCTCCCTTGTTGTTGTTGTGGCTGCAGATTCGGCGTTGTAGCAAGGGTGAGCCCGAGTAATGGAATTGTGTGCTTAAAGGTGGTGAGGGAGGGATCCCGGTGACCGGTGGAGAGGATTGTCGACGGTGGAGAAGCGTACGCCATCGTCGTCGCCATTGGAGTCAAGCGAGCAACTGTGTGTGTGCGCGAAGAGGGAGACGATGCGGGTGTGGTTTGAAGGGATAAGATGACGTTGTTGTGGGATCGAACCGGGTTCGGACCGGATGCGGCTCGAATAGGCTTTCAGCAAATGTTTTTTTTTTTTTTTTTCTTGGATGAATCCATAATGGGTAATTCATTGCTCAATATTGAGATTACAAATTTCAAGATACGTGCTGGAAGTATAGGACTCCAACCACGGTGTCGATGATATTCTAAAGTATATGAAGGCATTTCATAGGCTGTCCCGTTTAACTCTCTACGGACCACGAACAACGAATTTTTACGAACCCTTTATCAACTCAGCACAATCAGCGTTTAATCAACCCCGAATAAAGTAACAACCACGTTGAGATGAGGCTCTTCTAGATATAGGACGGACGTGAGCCCACTTCAGCGTCTAGGATCGATGATCTTAGAAAGTATCGAGCCTTCAGTATTTGCGCAACTAGGGTGTCTGGTTGTTGCATTATACTCTCCATACTTGCTTGGCGAGTAGAGTGTCATTGAAACATCTGAATTCGCACAATCCCAAACCCCCCACATTCTCTAGGTTGACATAAACGTTCCCAGTTCATCCAATGTACCCTTGACTGACCCTCGCTCGATCCTCAAATAAACCTATTACATAGCCGGTTAAGGTCGTCCACTGTGTCTTCAGGCACACGAAAGTAGGACATAATATAACATGGAATACCTTATAGGACCGCTCTAACCAAAACCTCCTTTTCGGCCATGGATAACAACCTCCTATCCCAGCCACGTAAAGCCTTCTCCATCCGCTCCTTAATGCCTGCAAACAGTATCTTCTTTGATCGTCCACAGTTTGATGGCATCCTCAAATATACACCAAAAACGTCTGCCTCTCGCATCCCCAATATGGAACTAAAGGCTTGTCTCACGTCCGTGGGAGTGTTGGGGCTAAAACACGACAGATTTCTCGCCGTTAATTTTTTGCCTGGATGCATTCTCGTACACTTGCAGGATACGTCTCAGTTCCATGACTTCCCCTACAGTGGCTCGACCCATAACAAGGCTGTCGTTAGCACATAATACATGGTTGGCTCTGGGAGCAGAGCGGCCTATAGCCAGACCAGATAACTTCTTTTTCTCCAGATATAACAAGGCTTCATCGTACATAATGAAGATATAAGGGGAAATTGGATCTCATTGCTGTATGCCTCTTGTTGGAACAAAGGGGGCTATTGGCTGCCCATTCAATAAGATGGCATACGAGATAATAGATATTAACTTCAAGATCAGAGCTATCCATTTGCCAGGGAAGTCCATCCATTTCATCACTTATTGAATCTTTGGGACTAGCTTATAGACCACATTGCACAGTCTTATCGGCCTAAATTGAGATGTCCTCCGTGGCTGTCGTACCTTTGATATGAGCGATACAAAGGTGAAATTAATCGCAGACATGTCACCTTCACCTCGCAGTAGGCTATGCACCAGTTGCTTAACATCATTCCCCACTATTTTCCAGTGTGTCCGGTAGAACTGTACATTAAATTCATCTGACCCGGGGGCTTTGCTCACTCCCATCTGTTCAAGGGCTGTTTCGATCTCCTCATCACCAAAGGCTTCACCGAGTTTGGCTTTGACTTCGTCAGACAGTCTGGTTTTCCACCCTTCGAAGCTTGAGTCAGCGATCTCCTGGTTCTATGATGTGAATAGACCCAAGTAGAAAGATCTGAGCATCTGTCGTAGCTGAGGTATGTTCAACGTCCAATTACCCATCTCATCCTCTAGGCCCCTTACTCGGTTACGTCTTCGACGGTAGCTAGCTCTGGAATGAAAACAATTGGTGCTCCGGTCGATTTCCTTGCGCCATGACACTCTCGAGCGCTGCGCCCAGTAAACCTCTTCCCGCTCCATTGGAACCTCTAGTTGCGTTTTCACTCTCCCAATGTCCTCTATCACATCATGATGACCCCTCATGGAGTTTCATAAGATGCTGCTACTTTTTTCTAATCTCAGATTTTGTCGCCTTATATTTTCCTCTGTTCCAACGAGCTAGGCAGTCACCAACGAGCCTAAGCCTCTCCGGAACTCCTCTCTTGGAACTTAAATCCTTGTCACCCTGCCACACTTCCACAACAAGACAGTCACACTTGGGTTGGTATCCCATGCATTTTCATAACGAAAAATGTTGTTACCTGTTTTACCCTGAACAGAATCAGCACCATCCCACTTAATTACCACAGCCAGATGATCGGAAGACGGCGAAACCAATTTGACACTCTGGCTCGTGGAAAAAGATTCAACCAAGCATCACTAGCGACTCCTCGATCAAGTCTTTCACGGACCCAGACATCTCCCCTGGTTCTTAATAAGCAATTTGTTTATAGTTTTTTTTTTAATGTGGGGATATTGGATAAAAATAGTAAAATACCACAAGTATTTGTCATGATCCTTTTTCTATACCGAAAAACAACTTTTTGAAAAGTAAATTGAGATTAATTTCTTTTTTTTATCTTTTCTTATTTTTTAAGAGGAGTAAGCAAACACGTTCTTGACTATTTGATGTTTGTGAATTTGGAGTTTCTTAGTGTAGAATACGGCCTATTAGGATGATGTATAAATTGTGATACTTATAACAAGTCCAATGGACTTATTAAGTAGGTTGATTTTGCTAAACTATAACTAAAGTTGCGTAAATAATTGCTCCATTAGGTAATACATTGCACCAGGCAAATTGTGCATTTGTCAACCTAGGTGCCAAGAACAGCATTGCCATTTTTTAGCACAACGAGTCTTGGGCAAATACAAACATGTAGAGAAAAAATATAAATTCAATGAAATATATATATGACATTTTGATAACCATCCATTATTCGACATTGTCATAATATAACATGAATACACTGCGATCATATAGATAAATTATAATAAAATCATATTATTTATTGTTAAAATATTTATTGTTTTTACTAAATATAGCATGTATCATTGTGTTTAATATATAATACTTTGGAGTCTTATACTCAAATTAATCATCGTTACCCAAACACGCCTTTCTCTTTTTTCTTTAATCAAGACATGTCATCGAATTCAACATTTGCTGAAAGCCCCCAAATCTATCTCCTAAGGTTCGTCCACTCCATGTGTATTTCGGTCCCATTGCACCAATATCCCTCAATCTACGCGTGCTTAAAGCATCTCCAAAGGCCTACATCAATCAAGGATTCTGGGGCATACCTCCTTTCTTCTCAGAGCTCAACATGGCTTCATTGAAATCATCCCGACACAACCATGGTAGGGATGAAGCTGCTGTTAGGGTAGTTAGGGCGTGCCACGACATCGTCTATCTAGATGTCTTGGGTTCACCGTAATAACCCGTAAATCGTCATTTCGGGTTTCCATTGTCGTCCAGTATAGCCGCATCAATGAACGAGCTGCACATTTGTTTAATTATCACCGATACCTCATCATCCCACAAAAGAGCCAATCCACCGTCCTGTGTTATCCCCTTCACTGCTACCCCATTGTGTAGCCCCAATTTACGTTTGAGCCATTCCAAATCGCTCTTCTTCAACCTAGTTTTCGACAGGAACACTAGGTGGAGATTCTCTCTCTTAAGTAAACACTTGAGGTATCGAACTATTGAGGCGTTCCCAAATCCTCGACAGTTCCACCATAAAACCTTCCTACTCGTAACTTTTCCGAGGGGATTCCCCGGAGGTAGCCGCATTCATGAAAATTTGTTTTGAGTGAGCTCTCGAACCAGTCTCATCGCCTCTCCTTCTCTTTTCTGTCACATTGATGATATCACACAAAGCTCTCTTCGATCCCATTGCATGTGTGAAGCCAATCCCATGGTTTGTGGGAATACACGATGCTTGATCCCTTGGGTTTGGTGTTCCTGAGCTGGACCGCAACTGTAAGGGACAAGTAGGTCCATGCTAAACTGGCCCTTTTCCGGGACTGTAACCCCTGGGCTAAACTCCCCATCTGACCTAATTAGTCCCGAGTCCACAATAATAACTTCTCTGGCCCATTAGGGAAGATCTTCACCTTGGCTTCCTCAATCAAATCTCCTCTTTTTTGAAATTGCCACTCGACAAGGCAAGCGCATTCTCCGTATCACCACAATCATACATCCCATGATTCTTGCCCGAATCATCATCTTTTTGGGAAGTTCGTGATTTGGGTTACCTCGGATTCGTCTATTGCCATGTCTACTACCTCATCGGAATCTGCCTCCCTCCGGCCTTCTTTTCGTAGGGGATCTATTTGATTCCCGTGATTTTTTCGGCCAGCTCTGATTTTGATGGATTCTCCAAATTTAACAAAGCCCATGTTTGGTCTCCATTGGGGCGCTAGCTCGTCGCCACGATCCGAACTAAAACATCTCCACCAGACCCAAGTTCTCGTCATGCCTCCATTCCGGCTTCACCTTCCACTCACTAACTTTGTGGCCAATGACTCTACACCGAAAACAAAAGTGAGGGATCCCCTCATATCTAATAGGAACCCATGACGGAGTACTCTTAACTAGCTTGATCATAGTGACCTGGACCAATGGTTTTGTGATATCTAACTCCACTTTAATTCATAATCGATCGCCTTTCGTTTCATCATTGTTGTCAACATCAACCTTCAGGACCCTTCCCACCTTACTTTCTATCGCCTCTACGACGTCTTTGCGAAGACAACCCAGCGGTAATTGATCGCACTGAATCCAGATCGACAGCCGATCAAACTTGTTATCCATCAACCTCTTCGTCTCCTCATATTTACACATCAAGAGTAAGTGATTCTCGTAGTGTCACGGGCCACCCTCGAGAACCAGAACGCGATCCTAAACATTCTCAAACTTGAAAACAAATGCGTTATTGCCCATGGTTTTGCATTCAACGCTCCTAACAATTGACCATGCTCGGACAACTGACATACACAGTATATCGATGGATATTGCATGCGCTGAGAGAAGCTTTGCCATTGCTTTCCTATCATCCTGTTCCCCATCCGTGGCTTCTAGTTCCGCTGCTAGCATAATGGATGCCTTCTCCTCTGGCGTCAATTTGAGCTCTTGTTCTCTCCATCCCCCGCTTTTTCTCCCTTCCTGGAACCCATGTTTCCTTCGACACAAACTAGTCACTGACGGTGAACTGCTCTCTCACTCGTGGGAGAGAGAAAATGCTCCCAAGGAAATCCTAGGAGATAGATTTGGTGGCTTTCAACAAATGTTGAATTCGATGGCATATCTTCATTAAAGAAAAAAGAGAAAGGCGTGTTTGGGTAACGATGATTAATTTGAGTATAAGACTCCAAAAGTATTATATATTAAACACAATGATACATGCCATATTTAATAAAAACAATCAATATTTGACAATGAACAATATGATTTTATTATAATTTATCTATGTGATCGTAGTGCATTCATGTTATATTATGACAATGTCGTTTAATGGATGATTATCAAGTGCCATATATATATTTCATTGAATTTATACTTTTTTCTCTCATGTTTGTATTTGGCCAAGACTTGTTGTGCTAAAAAATAGCAATGCTGTTCTTGATGCCAGATTTAGCACCTAGGTTGACAAATGCACAATTTACCTGGTAAAATGTATTACCTATTGGAGCAATTATTTACGCAACATTGGCTATATTTTAGCAAAATCAACCTACTTAACAAATTTCTTGAACCAAATAAGGGCAGATAAAAAAAAACTATAAACAAATTTCTTGAACCAATTTGACAATTGATCTGACAAGAAGCAAAACTGATACTCATAGGCCCTCTGAATAGACGAGATAAAACCACAGAACCCAGAAGACTTATCTGACCCAAATCAACTGTTCTGTCCAAAGCTTCCACTGTTCTAATTTATACCGTCTGACAGAGTATCTCTAGACTATCCAAACACTTCATTTCAAATGTTAGTACTTCTTTGATTCATCAAATCCAGTATACACTTTCAATCTGCCCCTACTTGATGAATTCAAGGAAAAAAATTAGGCCTTTTAAATTATGATAAGCAGATTTGCAATAGAACCAGTTTCAAATACACAATCCAAAATAAACATTGCAATTTGTATTAAAATGTTATCAGATCAAATAATACGCAAATCCTCAATAAATCAAAAAAGAAGAAGAAGGTTAGAGCAGATCAGAGCAGATGAGCAAAAATTAAACTACTTAAACAACTAAAAAACTAAGCCTTAACTACCCAACTCCACCTTTTTTTTGTTTGATATTCATCAAAGACTCCATGTTTGAAGGGTCTGTTTTGACTAAAGTTTAAAGTGTCCAAGTAGCTTCTTCAGAGCTCGATGCTATAAGACTCAGATGCTCATCTTCATCTTTAAGAGTTGTTGCTGTAGTCCTGGTCTCCATCAGATTATCCTTAATGGTTTTCACGTTTGACAAAGTTTCTTGAACAACCTTCAGAACATCAGTTACCCTTTCTGTTATGTCAATCTTGTTGTTCCTCGGAGTTATCTTGAAGCTAGAATCCTTGAGTCTGATATCATGGAGTTCATGACACAGATCTGTCACACATCTATCGATGGAATTCTCAACAATCTTCAATTTAGGCTTGACCATGAAATTTATCTTTGTCAACTTGCCCCTAATGTTGCTATCCACATTGAAGAACCTTCAAGATAGAGCCTCTATCTTTCTATCCAACTGCAGAGCCGCAGTGGATATAATATCTTGAACCGTTGCAATAGCAGAGGTTATCTTTCTTCAACCATTTATTCTACTGATCTCATGAAAGCATCAGTGAACTAGGAAGCAGGAGTGATTTGTGCTTCAGAGGTGGATGCCATATTCGTAGGAGTGTTTGAACGTTGGTCTGTTGTTGTTGTTGTTGTTGTTGTTGTTGTTGTTGTTGTTGTTGTTGTTGTTGTTGTTGTTGTTGTTGTTGAGTAGCTGTTAGCGGTGTTGTTGTTTCATAGATATGTGGTGGTGCTGAAGACGTTTAATGCTCACCAGGTGAAGGTTCTCTATTCTGAGAGTTGAAGTGCTTTGCTATGTCATCCTTTGTTGGATCAGCAAAGTACCCTTTATAATCAGTAGACTCTTCTTCGTTTGTCTGATGAGGAGGATCTGATGATGGCTGTCCTTTTTCATTGACAATTTGAGCATGGCATTATTTAGCATACTGAGATGCCAGGATATCCCTTGCTTTCTGGTTCAGCTCTTTCATCTTCTGATCAACTACCTCACATATCAAGTTCCAAGAATCTTCTGAATAATCAGTAGCATGCAGAACTTTCCCTTTCTTCTTCCATTCCATTGCAGTTGGCATGGAGTTGTTATTCCTCCCGATGGTAGCAACCAGTCTGAATCCCCACTTCACACAGGGACCAGACATGGTAGGTGCATCGAACATACCAGTTGCCATGCAAGATTAGAATTGCTTGTTTGTCTATCCCCTGGGATCATCAACTTGAGTAGAAGAGTGTTCAGTGGTTTGTCTGGCAGCTTGGGAGGTAATCTGAGGAGATGTTGTAGTCTGAGCAGGTTGGGAGGTCTGAGCAAGTGTCTGTCTCCCAGTATTCTATGGACGTTTGGAACGTCTAATCAAAGAAACTTCATCCATATCTTCAAACTCCTCTTCCACATCCATGACAGGCTCCAGACCTTCAGATTGTGCCCCAGACGACCCTTGAGTATCTATTCTCTTCCTCTTCTGAGAAACCCCCACTGTAGACGCTGATTCAAAAGACTCACCAGAATCAGGCTTCTTTAAGGAGATGTACTTGTCTTGTTTGAATGGAGTTCCCTTCACTCCATCGACTGCATCATTGCGCCCAGCGCCACATTGGCCTATGCCCGGGCGTATTGGTAAAAACACCGGTTACTAGTCGGGCTCTATTTTCGCGCTTCGAACTCCTTTTGTCTTCGTTTTTGTTGTGTTACGACCTCTTTTCTTCCTTTATGCTTTCCTAACATATACAAATATAAAAATATATCAAAAAACTCAAGGACAAGCACTTTGATCCAAATACATGTGAAATATACAATAAACGACGTCGAAAACGAAGACAAACACAAGTATGAATCATACATATTATCCTAAACAGTAAGGATTGATTGATGTAGTTTTAGTTAAAGGATCATGAGATGATATTGAATTCTTTAAAAAAACAGATTTGTATGATCATGAATGTTGTTAAAGATCAAACCTTTATCATAGTTGATGCATGTTTTCATCTAGATTGATCACTTAGATGACTTTCCTCAACTATATCATGATTAACTTATGATTTTTCTAAATTGATCACTTAAATGTTATTATAGATTGATATAACTAGTGATTTAAACTATTTTGATCATGTTAAGTAGCAACTAATCGGATTGTAGATCAAGCTATCTTGTTATAATTTAGTTAGGATCTTTGACATATGAATGAGTAAACCAAGCTATCTTGTTATGTTATTCATGTTTGCATGTTCTCATGTTCTAATTCAATTTATTTATTTCTAATATATATGTGTGTTGCGGTATGTTAGAGATAAGTATATCAGGTTAATTATACATGCGTTGCACTAATTGACGACCTTTATGTCACAACCAAACTTTTCTGAAAGACAATCACGTTAATTATTATCCATAATTGATCCTTGAAGCGAGAACGAAATCAATCAATTACTTACCTTTTAATTAATTAGAAAATATCTATATCTATTCTATACCGATTCAATTATTTCGTAGTTAAATTAGGCTTTAATTCATTTAATTTACAAAACCTCCAATCTTAATTTTTATTATTTTAATAGTTCTTTGACTAAAAACAGAATAAAAGATCGTTTCTATGGGTTCGATCCTTACTTCCACTACTGCATTAATTTTAATATTTTTAGAGTATAAGTGAGCACATATAAACTCTAATTTAACATACCTGCGATAACACGCATAAAATTTTGAAGCAGCATCGATCAAGACGGAGTCCTCCATGAAAACATGATGTTTTTGGTGAGTATGAGGTCCATCCCGACCGTGACGACGTGTAAAATCAGGCCAATAATAGCTATAAGCTGTCACGACCGTGATGAGGCGTGGTTTCGAACCAGAATGCTCAACACGATGGTCACGATCGTGATGCGACTTTTTCAGATGATTTTCACGAGATTTCGACGAGATTTTCACCAAACTTTTTAGGATTTTTAGTTTTTCTATAAATATGGACCTTTTGTACTCATTTTAATTGTCTGTATTTTGACAACGAAACTCTTTAGATTAGGTCAATTTTCATACTTTTCTTCGTTGCTTTGGATTGGATATTGGTGTTTGGCGCTTCAATGGTTTGAGCTTTTTTTTACCATGTTTATTAACAAATAATTACTTTATGAATTAAGATTTCTTGTCATGACGTAATTAGGATCTTTGGCATATGAATGATTAGTTTAAACTTTCTTACTATGAATTCATGTTTGGTATGTTCCTTATATCAATCGATTATCTAACTTGAGATACGAATGCTCTCGGCATATCTTAGATTAGTTAATTAGTTTGATATATGAGAGCTTTCGGCATTATCAATACTCCGGTGAACGTAATTTAAGGTGTCCCCTTTATTACAATTAAACCATTCTGAATGACAAATCAACTTAATCATCATCTATGATTGATCCATGAAGCGAGAATGAAAGTAATCTATTCCGTACATTTTTAATTAATTAGAAAACACCTATATCTAAACAATAGCATAATAATCAGTTTTAAGTAGTTTAGTTAGACTTTAATTCATTTAATTTACAAATTCCCCTAATCTTACTTTTCATAATTATAATAGTTCTTTGACTAAAAGCAGAATAATTAATATTGCGATCGTCCCTATGTGATCGACCCTTACTTCCATTACTGCATTAGTTTGAATATCTTTATAGTGTAAGTAACTGTATATAAATTTTAATTTGACGTGCCCACGATAACATGCATCAAAACCACCATGAAAGATACGTGCTCTATAAGCAAATCAGTCTTGTCTGTCTATTTACGGTTTAAGTCACCACCAAGACGCTATCTACACAAGAAAGAGTTATATCTTAGTGAAGTAATAGAACGACGTTGGTAAGGACTTGTGACTTTCTTAGAATTGACATTCAAACTTTATACACTAGTGTAACAATCATAATAGCATAATATCAGTAAATTTTTATTGAAAAAAGACTCAAAATCAAAGAAAAGACCCTACTCGTCCTCCACCCCCAAGCCGAACTTAACATTGTCCTCAATGTTCAAGAAGTGAAAATGAAATGCAATAAAGTCATGAAAATAAAACTGAAACTCATTTGGTAAAGGGTGAAATAGACGGTAGCTATTGTTTCCTTCCAAATACTAATCTTGCTCCGCTGTTCAATATGCTTGTGAGAGAATAATTATGAATATAGTCTTTATCATGTATACATACTCACAAAACACATCAAGACATTGAGTGAAAAGTAATATGTAATAATTAAACATACCATAGCACATCCAATAAAGGTGTATTTACCTTTACCCTCTTAAAAAGATCAAAAATATCTTTCTCTGCTTCTTCCTTCTTTTTACTAGCATGTGAAAACTCCTCTGGTTGATTTTCTACCTTGGTCACAATCGTGACCATGTTTGTCACTGTGGTGACACCTTATAAAAACATCAAACTAATTTCGAAATGATTCAAAACAATCACGGAACATCTTCTTATGCATAAAACACTTCTTCATAGCTCAAAATGTCATCAAAATCTTCATTGAAATGCATCTAAACTTCTTCAAAATCTTCATAATTACTTCAAAACATATGGCATCATTTTCATGGTATTCTAAAACCTTTCTTCACACGGTAAAATCTGCATGAAAACCATACAAAGAGCAGTATTAACGTGCCATACACAAAACTAAACTAAAACATAAACAGCGAAACACCAAACATACTAAACATCGGAAATTAGCTTAGAAAACTATGAGTATATTCATACTCATTAATTAGGCACTATATATAGAATATTCAGCAAGTTAAGAAAACTAAGACAATCGATTATCAAACTTCATCAGTCATGCATACCTGTTCATTTTCTAGGTTGACAAACTTAAGTGCATAAGCTAGCTAAGGCTTCCTGTAGCTTTCACCCTCCATTGATAATCTAATAGTTCCTTTAGACCATGATGTAAGATTATATAGAATATTCTTATCTAATAGATCAATCATCAGACTCTTTTTGACAATTTGTTGAGAGACAAACAAAATATGATTACGTAAATCTTAATTTCTGTTTGTTGCGTTGCAGACAATACATTACATGGATTCACATCATAAAAAAACGTCGTCAATTAATAACTCGTCTCAACAAGCAAAATTGCATGCAATGATATTGATGGACCTTTGTATCTTTATCCGAGTTCCATATGTACTCCACAAAGATAAATAAAATATTCTACGCACAAAATATAAAGGACATGTTTCTTATTAGGTAGAAACCGAAATCGACTTCATCTTTCAATTGTGTATGTAGTCCTTCGGCAAATCAATAAGGAAAGAGGCAGGATCACAATTATAATTCGAATCATATAGAATATGCTTTTAATCAATGAATGAAAAATCACAAAAGTTCTCAACATGGCTCACATATCAAATGTAGGCAATTTATCATCATTAGTATACGAATTGTAATGTTACTTTTGCATAGAATTAATTCATAAAGATCTTTGAACTAAATGATTTTTACGAAACGTTTAGGGCTAGGAGAACATACCTTGATCAATAGCATTCCACTCGACTCGACGACCTCTTACCGCTCCTATATATGAAAACCGCTTCGCTCTCCTAACGTTGCTCTTTCTATGGTGTTTGATGGAGAACAATCGACTTTATTTGATGGAGATAAAGGATCACTTATATAAAGCATTTGGGTAACGATTATTGAATTCCCTACTCTCTTCTATACTTCAAGTTGCATCAACGTGAGTTTAGTAAGTTGTTATTGTGATATCCCAAACCTAAATATAATTTTATTTAAAATGTTTAAAAGATATGTTTATATTGTACATTGATCTTTTAGAAACATCTCATAAAATAATATTTTTAATGAAACAGTAAATTCATTTACCCATCATCAACTGATTACAAGCAAGTTCAAGCCGTGATTTGTTCCTGTAACTTACTACATCAATACAAGAAAAACATCAGACACTCATTTAACAAGTTATGACAGTAACAACTTCATCAAAAACTTCAGGCGTCTGTGTAGTATGCTGATAAACGCGCAAGTTCCATTCTCTCTATAGCTCATACATTGCAACAGCTATCAATTTTCTTCACTCCTTAAACAGGAGAGTTTTGCCTCTAGCAACTCTACACCACCAGATGATTCACCTGTTAAAATCTGCAACACTACATTTCAGCTTCAAAGCATCATACACACTGGACATTACTTTCTTTGCATACTCACATTTATAAAATAAATGCTTACAGGTCTCTGGCACAGAATTATAGAAGGTGCAAGCATCGTTTTCCACCAAACCCCTCCTATAAAGCCAATCTTTCATACGCAATCTTCTCTTGAATATCAACCAGCAAATAAACCCATGACGAGGCCTAACATCAGGAGACCAGACAAGCTTGCTCCACTTGACATGCTCCTTATGCCCAATAGCTTGTTTGTATAACTTCTTCCCATCCTCCCAGTACTTCATGCATTGCTGGAAGTATTTGGAGTTAACATATATACATCAAATTTTTCCAAACCCAGGAAGCATCTATTTTAGGTTGGTGTACTACGAGACTTTGCTGCTTAAGATGATAGGCATGTATCCATCATATCTATAAGCGATCTTCCTTCAATTCCATAGCCCACATCCTTTTAAACAACATAACCTTGTTCCAAACTCTCAACACCTTAAAACCCAGCCCTCCTGCGTTCAAGGGCTGACATACTTCTGACCATGCTACCAAAGCTCTTCGGTGATTCAAAACACATCCAGACCAAACGAAAGATCGACACAAACCATCAATCTCTTCAATCACAGCAGCAGGCAATAGCAAAACTTGACTCTAGTATAGCTCAATAAGCGTGCTTCCCAGTTGATTATCCTCTTGAGTATTTTATGAATAAGGGGTAAGTTTCCTGGGGGATAATGGGATTCCTAGATATCGAACAGGCCATGTGCTCATAACACATCCCACTATACTAGCTAACTCTTCCTTCATATCTTCTTGAACACCACCAAAAAAGATTGCACTCTTCCCAGAATTCATCATCGAACCAGAAGTAGCAGCAAAATGATCAAGTTTAGATTTAATAAGTTCCAAAGAACCTCTGCGTGCTTTACCGAAAACAACAAGATCATCAGCAAAGGTCAATTGCACCAGCCCCACCTTCTTACACTTAGGGTGATTTTTAGATGCCTTCTCTTCTGACATCTTCTTGGTTGTTCTAGCAAAGTACTCCATGGCTAGAACAAATAGGTATGGAGATATAGGATTTTCTTGTCTCAACCCTCTTCCTACTTTGAAGAAACCAGTCACCTCACCATTGCCTTCTCATATCATCTACCATCTTTCTTTGATATTTGCAGTCAGTATTTTTCCTCTTTTTTTTATATGCTATTTGATCCCTGTGATAGGTTCTCACTTAGCGTTGAAGCTAACGGTTTTATCTATTTATTTTTCAAATACATAGGTAGGTAGACGCCGTGGATGCTCGACCTTAGACCTCATAAGAGTATTGGCATGCTTTTGTCTTGAGATTAATCTATGGGTTTTAGGAGATCGAGGAAATAAAACTTGTGTCTCCTTTCAGATTATTTGACTACTTCTATATCAGGATTTTATATTTGTTGGTTTTGGATTATTTCTTTTCTTGATGTTTTAGACAGAATTTGATCTATGTTTCATTTGGGATTTCAGATTTCTTTTCATGTTCATCTTGACATTTATGATTTAATCGACTTTGAGGTTCTTCTTATTTTAGAGGTTTGCATGGACTTTATTATGTATTTGGGTTGGTTCATGTGCCGATCATACTCCTTTTTTGGGTTTGGGATGTGACGGTTACGAATATTCCAATAAAATCTCTCTTTCATCAATAAGATTTAGTATCCATTAAATATTAAATTTTATCACTAGGATCACTTGGTGAAATATTCTTACACTTAAATCTCAAAACAGCTTCACCTAACATTTTAGCCTTGAATATTGATTTGAACTACACACCTAAGAATCTATGACATGTCAACTGGAGTTGATTCAGGGCTTCGGTACGTAAAACATAAAAAAAATAAAAAAAAAAAAAAAAAAAAACCTTTATCGA
>JAOVYX010006468.1:0-36582 GCA_035668315.1 Drosera spatulata | reverse complement strand
CCCCCCCGGTCCCCTCCCGAAAGGGTAAAAAAGTTCACTCAGAAACAGAAATATAGTACGATTTGGCTAGAGGACATGGATTCATAAATTTCAGCTAGGGAGGATACAGTCAAGGGAAAAGAAAATGCTGCATCTCAGTTCTTAATCCAGAACATCAAAGCAACAAAATAAATGCCCTTGACATTTACGAGCGAAACAAACAACTGGTGATTGGCGGGGGAGGGGGATGAAATTTTTGAACCCTAAGCACCCAACATTGTACAACACCATCGACTGTAAGAATCAAATCTTCGGCATGTAATGAACAAAAAACAATCACATGACTTATGGTGTATTCCAGCACTATAACATATTAAAAATGTAGAGAGCAGAAATTACGTTGAGTAACCCCGACATTGCAAGCTATCAGACGATCATCTAAAGGATCACTCCCATTCAAGATATGATTTCTCGACACAACACAAACCTGCAAAAGAGGGCTGAGGTGAGAATTGACCAAATGAATGGATGGAAATTCATTAACAAAACCAGCAACAAACCCAACCAAGTCTATCTCTGATATCCTGAAAGAGAAAACACTTGTAGCAAGAGATACGAATGGAGTAAACCATCTCGTCTCGAACACAATGCACTAATCAAACGAGCAACAGGTCCGAATCTCGAATCAAAATAAAAACCCCGAGATCCATTCCAGCTAAAAAACATACTCGATCAAATCTAAGACACGCCGAAATCAAAACTAGAAGTCTAGCATTCGGATCATGGACCAGTACATCGCCTCCATCGAGCGAATCACAGAAGTCGGAATCAAAACCCTAGAAGTTAGATTTCGATGAAAAGCGATAAAATCGGAATCGGAGATGCTCACCTCGAATCGATTAGGGTTTTGGGGAGTCTGCTGTCAGTGGGTGTTGACCTAGTTCTAGCCTCTACACACGAGAAGGGGCGAGGCGACAATTTGAGGAGCGCGCAGAGCGAGACGATGGATACCAAAGACAGTTTCGTTTGTGGACTGCTCGAAATGGTATTAGACTATAGACTATAGTTAAGTGTTAGAAAGGGGCTATATCCTATATGCAACTTGGCTTCTTTTCTGATGTCCTAAATCCTAATTTTAGTGCATATATCCATAGAATAACGTCAATAACATAACAAATGACGAGTCATTGCTCGAGAAGAAAGTGATTATTGATAAACGATTATTTTTTTATTTGTGTGTACATAATAAATTCATAATAATAAAAATTATATATAAATCCTATAATAATCCGATATTATAATGATTTTTGATCATTTTAGTTTGATAGACAAATGAATATTGTGTCTCAATAAAATACAATGATGTTAAAATATATTGTTATTTAACAAAAAAATTAAGATTAAATTATACACGTTATGATCCCAACTATTAGTTCTCATCTATTAGTCTCAATAAATGGATATAGTTTATTTTCATCTCATAGTCAAAATGTGTCATGTGACACAAGGGTTGTTTATGTGTCATCTAATTCAAAACCTTATGTCCATTAAGAGGAGAAAACGCAAACATAATATCGCCACTATAAGGTGCTGGAAAAACGAAATATACATATCTAATGTCAACTTTTGGGGGTATGTTTCATTTGATTCGAGCCGAAAATCCATTATCTTCAAAATGTAAAGAATCGTTGTACAATTGACCATGTAACTAAGGAAATACTCTTGCGGACAAAAATTAATTAATGCTAGATCCTAAGGACTAATCAAAGTCTAAACCAAATCTAGTTGTTCGATGCATCGCTTTGATATAATTAAACCTAGTTGATTTACCGTAACTACTAAGCATTTTTTAAGTGTTTGTCATCATCGGTCGTCGTTATGAGACTAAGATCTTAATATAATCAAGACGTTTTATGCTAATAGCACATGTAGGTCAAAACGTTCATGAAAATATCAAGTATCAAAAATCGAAATAAAACAGCACGACGATATTCGCTGAAGCATGTCAATATTAAGTGACACACGACCTAAGATGACTCAACTACGCAAACGACACCTCAAGGCCCATATGTCAAGTTAAGAAAGTACGATACGATGACTAATTACTTACATGGTAAGAAACTGACATGTGAATGATACGTGTCAATATCACGTTGACGACGTTTGTGACTAAACAGTTGCATGTCAATCTGCGATTAAGAATTAATATATATGTTTGTTTTATATTTTAAATGTCAATGTGTGAGTTGATTATGAAAAGCATATTTTTCAACTCCTTTGTCAACATATTTTTCATTTTCCACGACGATCTATTCTATGCGGGTCTGCGCAAGCCCCACGCCGGCGACCTACTATTATTAGTAGGGTAGGGTGGCAAACATTTACCGGCGATGTCCGTCGTCTCAACTACTGAGCGATGTCTCTCCGAGACGCATCGCCGACGTCTATTTTTCCGGATTTCAGGCTCACAGCAGCAACGGCGACGGCGACGAGTATATATTTCGTTCGTTTTGTCAATAAACAGAACGGTGACTTGCGACGCCGATGGCGGCACCGATGGTTTGAACAGATTCCACTTCCTTAGGTGACATAGCCACCACTGCTCGTGCTAGTACATGAATGCGACTGTCGACGCATTTGTATGACATTGACAGTGTGATTGGTCCATGGTTTAGGGTTATGCTTTTTGGAATGAGTACTGTTGATAATCGGACCGAGGAAAAGAAAAATGAATCCAAGAGTTTTAATGTTTTGAAGTGGCTATGGTGGTGAATGCAGGTGCTGATCGATGGGAATTCATGTGTGCGGAAAGTGATTCTTAATAGGCCCGAGAAGCTCAACTGTATCTCCTCTGTGATGGTATATTTGTTTCCTCATTTCGATCTAAATGATGTGCGACTTTGACCCTATTTGATTAATAGGGAACATATGGATTGCTCTCTACACGTATATAGGAAATCAAAGCTTCTGAATTCCAATTTCACGTCCCTTTTCACTAGGGATTTGCCTCTCAAAATCCACCTGAAGATTAGTGTCCTGGATTGTCAAGGGAAGGGCCACTATGCATAGTGGCCTTCAATCTCATTGGTATGAGTTGAAAAAAAATGTCAAGGGGTTTATTATGTAAAATCTGTAGCAAGGGAAGAACTGCGAAAGATGTGCTTATGGTATGTGTTATCAAGTGAAGCCAATAATGCTGGAACATTCAAGGTTTCTGCTTTTGTTGCAGGTACATCAACTTTTGAAGACATTAAAAGCATTTGAAGTTGATCCGAGCGTTAAGCTTGTGATTTTGAAGGTAATGTTCTCTTTGATTTTGTTTTATCCTCATTATTGCTCTATCACTGAATTCTTCAAAATGTTCATGGGTTTGGAGGCAAGGTTGCTCCCCTTTATGAAACGATCTATTAAATTGTCATTTGTGTACATTGTAAAGTTTACTCTTCTATGTCTAGCTCGATTAGAAATCAGCAGTCTTTGAGAACATTGGAAAATCACAACAGGAAGGGTTACTAATCTCAATCAATAGGGAATGCTTACACCAGCAGTCTTTGAGAACATTGGTAGATGCAGTTTCCACTATGTCTTTTGCTGGGGCGATTTCATGACCCCTTTCCTCAGAAATTTTATGTTTAAGCTTCATTGATGGGGGAGAAGGGCATTTTATCGAGTAGTGTTATTAGCAGGAAGAGTTGGGCAAACATTTGATGCAGAAGGCTTTCTAAATGGTATTGTTTGAATTTAAAAGTGAAATTTGTGGTCAGTCTGCTGATCTACAATACCTATATGCCACTAGACCTGATTTTTTTTTTACTTTAGTAGTGGTGGTTGCACTGTGGGATGCATGACACAATACTTGTAAAATCGTATATAATTTTAACTAAAAAAGTACAGAATGCAGCCTTTTTCCAGGGTTGGATACCATTTGAGACCATGAAGATGTTTTCTGCTCTTATCTAGACCTTGATTCCTTACCTATGAACCCAATGGTCTAATTTTTTTACAGGGTAATGGCAAAGCATTTTGTGTTGGAGGAGATGTGAAAGAACTTGTACAACTATCATCGCAAGGTAAGCCTTTTGATTTTATATTGTTTATCCAAGGCAAAGGGATAAATCTGTAGGTATGTTGTCTGAAAAAGATTCATGCTCGAGATGCTGTCTAGAGTACTGTGATATTGAATTTCATATGGATTATCAAACAACAAAGCATTGCTTGTAAAATTACCTCTTCCAGTTTCAACAATTATCTCTGATTTATCAGTAAGCTATATTGTTGTTTTTATGACAAATTATTTATTGGATATTATCTTGTCTGTTACATGGGCATCAGGGGGCTGGAGCTGCAGTGCAGTACCTTACAAGAAGCAAATGATATTGGAGTATTTGCTTGCTACTTATAGGAAGCCTTTGGTGTGATATTATCCATTTTCAACCTCTTTTTTTTCTTTCTCTTAGTTCGATATTTTTTAATGGCACCAAGTTAGTTGTGTATCTTGTCATCCGAATTTGAATGCCACCCCCATCAATATGTCTTTCTAATCTTTTCAAAAAATATGGCGTCAGGTTGCTCTTATTGACGGAATGGTAATGGGTGGAGGCTCTGGGATGACCATGAATGGAAGGTTCAGAATTGTCACGGAAAATGCGGTATTGTCCCTGATTAATGTTGACAAACCCAGAGGGTTTTGGTTTCTTTTAAATTTTGATAGCAACATCCTTTTAATATAATCCACAGTCGGATTTAGGTTGATGGTTTACAGACAAAAGAATAAGTTCTGAACTCTGGTTCAGTAAATATATGGTCTTCCTTTTGATGCTAACAATCTTCTTTGTGGCTTTCCCTGAGAAAATATTAAACTATTCAATTTATTCCGATAGTTGCAAGAAATTTCGAAATTTTTATTAATCAAATATTATACCTCTTCAGGTTTTTGCTATGCCTGAAGCTTTACTGGGACTGTTCGCATATGTTGGTGCATCTCATTTCCTTTCTAAGCTTCCTGGATATTTTGGTATAATACCATGTCTGGCAAAAATTTAAAATATTTTTTTTAAAAAAAATATGGAATATTCTAGAAAATGGTGTCCAAGTTTTTAGCTCTTCTGCATGGTTTCATAATATGAAAAATGAAATTTTAAGCCCCCTCAACTATCATCCGGTTGTATTTTATCCCCATGAACTATAAAAATAGTCACTTAACCTTTATAAACTTTGAAAAAATCTTAGATTTTTGGCACATGACCTCCATGAAAGCATACTTTTTTTTTTGGCAGAAAACCATCCTCGAAAGGGGGCATATGTCTATTTTCAAAATTGAGGAGGGTTATGTGCAAAAAATCGAAAGTTTAGGGGGGATCTGTGCTATTTTCCCTTCATAATATGAGTTCATTCTCCTTTCGAATTTTTGGACATGAACTACCTTGACCATTTAATCTAAGTGATAGTCCTTTATAAATTCATGAGCTGCAGTTTCTTATCTCAAACTTCAATTCATGGATATAGTGACAGATCTTCAATTTAAGGGCTACCTTTGCCAATTATGATCCTATATAGAATGTTTCTTCACTGGAAGGCGCCATCTGAGTTGCATGATAACTCATGATACTTTCTAAAGACTTTTCCTAGAAGGCAAATGTTTTTCTATTAAGGCTCGAACAGCATCACAAGTTCTCCTAGTTTATAAACAATCTGATCAAACTCGGGTTTTCTTTTCCTTTTTACTTTTAGTTGGGTTCCTTCACTTCCTTGGCAAGGTGTTTGTTGGTACGTTGGATTATCGAAACAGATAGCCTAGATTATTGTAGTTCTATGTAGTACATTTTGAGATTCTTGCTATTGACCTGGGTATCTGCACTTCTGTTCCTTACTGTTTTGGAAGCTCTTGTTGTTACTGACCAAGGTTTTGTGACTCATCCATTGTAGGAGAATATCTTGCGTTGTCTGGTGCTCGGATAGATGGAAGTGAAATGCTTGCATGTGGGCTTGCCACTCACTTTATACCTTCAAAGGTGAGAATATCACACGGAAGTTGAAAATGTGGACTGATTCTGCTCTGTTACATTAAGAATGACGGATTAGTTACTATTGGTTTAATTTTTTCGGGACTGGATTTCAATTCAAGGACTCAAAAAATTATTGCTTCAGTCTTTGTACAGATTTCTTTCTGTGCTTCATCAGAATCTTCTGCTACTAGAAGATGCCTTGTCAGAGTTGAGTCCTATGAATATCTCGGCGATTGACGATATAGTCAACAAATTCAATTATGCTCAACCTGTCAAGCCAGATAGCATCTTGAGAAGGTTGTTCTCTTTCTCCTCTGCAACTCTCCTATTCATTTCGTCTTCTCCGTTTTTTACGTTTATCTTGTTCTATTGTCTCATGATGAAGCAGGCTTGACGTCATAAACCGATGTTTCTCAAGGAAAACCGTTGAAGAGATACGGAGTTCACTTGTATGGAGTAAAGTGTATTTTCATGTTTCATTGTTGAACAGTGCTTTTTGGACATGTAATGATAAATTTATATCACTTTATGTTTAATCCTATTGTATGCTTATAAACTAAGACAGGAACTCAAGGCTGCAAAGTGTCCAGAGAAGTGCCAAGGCCTTGGGTTTTATGAAGGCAGCTTGTCCAACTAGCCTCAAGATTACCCTTAGAGTGGTAACCATCGACACACATTTTTCTCTAGTTGCCATTCATGGTCCAACTGCACCAAGGTTACAGGAAGTGGGTGCAATTAATGGCCCTGATATTATTCATTTTTTTTATTGTGTGTTAGATCAGGGAGGGGCGGAGGAAGCAAAGCCTTGAACGATGTCTTTCGCGTGATTATACAATTTTCCGCCACTTTGCACGCAGAACTGTTGGCGCTGATTTTTATGAGTTAGTCTACTTTCAATATCTGTGTAGCTGATGCATCACAATTTTCAACCACTCCCCTGATTTCCTGAATCTCTGGGTCAGGGTACAAGGGCAATGCTAATGGACAAGGACAGAAACCCCAAGGTACACGATTGATTACTTCGATGTTCTTCTGCAGACTTTTTCTGTTGCAATACTCCTAACTTACACATCATCCTCATTTCTTAAACAATTGTTTTTTTATGATTTGAAACAAACTGCGAACTCAGCATCATCCAATTGCTTAAGGCATCTGATGATTGTTGAAGAGAAATGTTAGTGGAGGTTGCGAAGCATTATCTCCACTATGTGCTTATTCTGATTTGTCATTCTGGTTCGCTTCTTGTTCGAGGTTTTCCAACTTAGTTTACTTTTTGGATGAAACAGTGGGAGCCATCAAGGCTGGAGCTGGTGACTGAAGAAATGCTGGACCAATACTTCGAGGAAATCCACGATGATGACGATTGGGATAAGCTGCAATTTCCTAATAGGTCTGACTTCAGCAGTGAAGTACTACATGCACGGCTGTGAAACCCATTTGCTACAGAACAGCATGACAAAACAGAAGATATCTGCAGGCTTGAATGGATGCCAAGCACTCTGGATTCGGTTGTGACATCTCAGTTTTATAAATAAACCCTACATTCTTTTTTGCAGAGAGTAAATACGTTAGGAGAAAAAAAAAAAAAAAGTCTCTTTGGCATCATCAGAAGTTGCCAATGTAAGTGTCCTTTGAGATGCGTCTTTGAGCAGTGAAAGCCTTGAAAACTAGAGCAAGTAGCAGAAGCAATGCTGGATAGGTAGAGTCTCGAGAGTTTGGCAAAGGCAAAACTATGAATCCATATGCTGCAAGAGTGAGGAGAGTTGGATGGATGTGGAACGAATTTGAATTTGATGCTTCGGTTGGGTAACCTATGTGTGTATGATTCCTACATTCTCAAACTAGTGGTCTATTACTAATTTTTGTAATGATAGTCTGAACTAAAATTTACCTGTAGAAATTTAGTAAGTTTCATTGACGATACGGTGAATACATCATGACTATCCTTATTGATACGGTGAATACATCATGGTTATCCTTATTGATACGGTGAATACATTATGACTATCCTTATTGAAGCCGCTGGGATGAATACATCATGACTATGCTTATTGAAGCCGTTGGGTTTTTGTTTCGCCTCCATCTAATCTAAAAGTATGATGTAGCATCAAACTAACTCATTTAAATTGAATTATTGTTTTTGATCAAAAGAAAAGTGAAATTGAATTATTGTTAAATATCGATTGAATGTATGAATTTATCCACTGTAAATATGATATCATTTTGATATATAAAAAAATATGTAAACATGTTAGAAATAACAAGAAATGGATTGATATTTTCAAGGTTGAATTTTATTTTATTAAGACAAAAATTGAATTATTATTAATTATGTTTAATTGTATAAATGATCTTAATATTAATTATCCCTTAACCATTATTAATTATTATTAATTATCCATTGGATATATGAATTCATTTATCGAATGAACAAGAACTCAGATTGTACGTTTGAGAAATATCGATGAAGCGCACCCATCTTTGCCTCAATGGGACGTTGGGACTCGTGAAGACTTGGCGCCCAAAAGCGAGCTATTGCGTTGTTTTCAGGCAAGTTCCTAGGGTTTTACCGTGTTCAAAACAAAGTCCCCCACCCTAGGGTTTTATCTTCTCCGCCACGACAACACCCCCAACACCTCTGCTTCATTTCTCACTCTCTCCACACTCTCTCCTCATCCATGGAAACTCGTCCATGATTCAGTCCACCTCCTTTGAATCCCTCTCACTCTCGCACCACTCTCCCATGGCATTCGCCGCCGCATTCCGGCTCGTCCGCTGCTGCAACCACCTCTCGTCGTCTCCCTCCCGCTTCAAGCTCCGCCGCTGCTTCCCGCTCCCCGACCACCTGAAGTTCATTTCCAGCACTTCCCCGCTGCGTGCCGTTCAGCCGCTGAAGGCGAAGAGGCGAGGGGAGAGGCTCGATGCTGCCTCGAAGGGCGGGAATGGGACTGTGGGGCTGATGGATAAGGGACTTGGCGGGGGTGGTGATGAGGGGGGAAGGGTTGTGCAGGTCGAATTGCATAAGGAGGCCACCGAGGCATATATGTCGTACGCGATGTCGGTTCTGCTTGGTCGCGCTTTGCCTGATGTTAGAGATGGGTTGAAGCCTGTTCATCGCCGCATTCTGTGAGCTCTGCTTCTCTGTGGACCTTGTTTTGTCGGCCTATCTGAGGTTCATTGTAAGATCATGTAATTGTGTGATCTATGTTTGTTCACCTGAAGATGATGTGTTGTGGATGCTTGAATATAGGTTTGCGATGCATGAATTGGGACTTTCATCTAGAAAACCTTTCAAAAAATGTGCTAGAGTAGTTGGCGAGGTAAGCATTCATATATTGTTTTTTCCTGCAATTTTGTGCTGTTTATGATGCTTGGAACTAATGGATTCTGGTTTCAGGTTCTAGGAAAATTTCATCCCCACGGGGATACTGCTGTATATGATGCTTTGGTGAGGATGGCACAGGTACAATTCCGAATATCTAATTGCTCTTGATAATCATTGCATGGACATTATAACCGCCTAAAATATTGCCTCTCAGTTACTGAGATATGGTATTCCATCTTTCCTTATTTCCATCAGAATTTCTCTTTGAGGAGCCCACTGATTCAAGGGCATGGAAATTTTGGTTCTATTGATGCCGATCCTCCAGCTGCGATGCGCTACACCGAATGCCGACTGGAAGTAAGATTACAATTTACAAATATTCTTCCCATGAAAATCCTGTGGGTTGGACTTGATGGATTTTTTGGGACAGTTACTGTGGGTAGTTGTAATTTTGCCAGCCTTTACTGTTCAAGTCTGCCAGTCTGGGAAGTCATTTCTATATGAAATTGTTCAGCAAAATCTTTGGACGAGAACAAAACTTTACCTGGATTATAGTATAATTTCTGGTCAATATTGTATTCATAGCTTATGCATTGTCTTTGGTGTTTCATTTGAAAAGCAGAAATAATGATGTTAAAAGATGCTCATACTGTCATAAACTTTGCAGGCTCTCTCTGAAGCAATGCTTTTGGCAGATCTGGACCTAGATACGGTATTGTTTCATATTGCCCAAAAGTTGATTTCCGCGTTGGTTTATCAGTGTTGCCAATCATCACAATCTTCTGGCATCTGTGATTCCAGGTAGATTTTGTTCCGAACTTCGACAATTCACAGAAAGAACCTTCGCTACTCCCGGCTCGACTGCCGACTTTACTGTTAAATGGTTCCTCAGGAATTGCGGTAATACACGGATTAATTGTTTCCTGCTAACTCTTTTTGTCCTTTTTAGACATGTTTTTTTTTTCATAATTTATTATTTTTCTTTTCTATCATGTCATGGGTATGGCGTGCAAGCTACTTGCCAACTATTGTATTTTAACATATTTCAGGTGGGAATGGCAACAAACATCCCTCCTCACAATCTTGGGGAGATAGTTGATGTTCTTTCTGCATTAATACATAACCCAGATGCCTCAGTAATATTCCTCATATTTCTTAATCTTTCTGCATTAACATTCCATGACCCATTTATGAAGACAAAGTTCCTGTGAGTGAGCATACATATCGACTTAATTTTTTTTTTCCTCATCACTTCATGGTCTTCTGAAGCTTCAAGAGTTGCTGGAATACATGCCAGGCCCCGACTTTCCCACTGGGGGTCTAATTATGGGTAACACAGGGTAAGCATAGTAGTTCTTTTGCCAATGTCCATTCTGGTTTGGTAATTTTGGTGCTACAGTTGAACAGAATTCTTACTTCAGTTAATAAAAGACCTCACTTCACATGGTTCTTCTCTACCTGAGTTTTGGATTCTGCTTCCATTTTTTTAAGGATCTTGGAAGCATACCGAACTGGACGAGGACGTGTAATCATCAGGGGAAAGACTGACATAGAGCTACTTGATTCTAGGACCAAGCGTGCTGCCATCATCATAAAAGAGGTCATCTGATTGTACTACCAAAAAACAAAGTTTCATTTGACTGATTGGTCACTCTTTGGTCTATGTTCCATCCAGATCCCCTACCAGACAAATAAAGCCACACTTGTTGAGAAGATTGCAGAGCTTGTGGAGAACAAGGTTTTGATTTTTGATTCCACGAACTTCTTTGCATTCAATGCATCTGCATTTTGTGTATGAATAGATTACATAAATATTTCTTTGTTCTATTTGTTCTTCATCCTTTTTCATAAGCTGTAAAATGTTTGGTCATTTTGTTTTTATGAGTTGTTTTGCTTAGCTATGGGAGATATTTTCGTCGAATTGCATTCTCATTTGGGATAGCTTGCTTAGAACACTTTCAAAGATGACCCTGTTGAAAGTGTTGAGATTGAAGGCAAGTCCCATTTAAGGACATGCTAACAAACCAAACAAAAAAAGTTAAGGTATTCAGAGGCCCTTTTCCCCCTTTTATCCCTAGAGCCACTATAAATACCTGTGTTGTCATTGGTGGATGGAACTTGTAGAAAAAACTATTCTCTACGCTTGGAGTTTAAAAGAAAAAGTTTATTTCTTCTTGATGCTCTTCAGTCTCATCCTAGCGCCATATCAGATTGTTGAAAGGAGAGCCAACCCTAGAGTTTGTCTCTTTTGGAGCTTGTCCATTTTAGCTTAACTTGTTCATTTTCCTGGGATTTTGCAAGCTAAGCTAGTATGTCTTTTGTTTGTCCTACATTTTCTTGGCTTGCATTTTCTTGGTTGCTTTTGTTGGATCATTAGACTAAAATGAGTGCCTCAAGTTGTTGTGTCTACAGATTCCTGGTGGCGAGTGGATTATGGGTGCTTATTTTTTTTCTTTATATTTCAAATGGTTTCAGCCTCCAAGTCGTGATAACTATTGAGGGGTTCTTTCTTTGTCACAGACTCTGGAAGGAATCAGCGACATCCGTGATGAAAGTGATCGCACTGGAATGCGCATAGTGATTGAGGTATGGTGATTTCATGCCTTACAAAACAGAGTTTCTTAGGTCAATAAGTAGGTTTGCATGCTTGAATTTTGGTTTATAAATTTTATTCGTCTATGTAGTTAAAGCGTGGTTCAGAGCCATCTATCGTTTTGAACAACTTGTATCGCCTTACTGCTCTGCAGTCCAGTTTCAGCTGTAATATGGTGGGGTAAGTAACTGTCGATATCGAAATCCTTTCATTAACAAGCATTGTTCACATTGGACTAGGGCTTGGGTGTGATTCCTTGTGATACTTAATCCTAATGTGTCTTGGAAACCTTTGTTGAAATATCGAGTGGCTCCTGCAACCTTTTTTTTTTCCTCTGCATCTTTGCATGATATAGAGACATCGATTTTGATTTCACCTCTCCCAGTGCTTCGGATAATTTTTAATTTTCTTAGTAAGACTTGGATAAGGTCAGAATAGGAATGGTTCTTCCTAGACTTCATACAACAACGTAGAACAACAAAGCTTAATTTTGTTGTACTGTGCATTCTTACACAAACAGCGGGGACGCTATTGCTAATCAATGAGCTATTCGTGTATTTTTGTATATAGTTTTTTTTGTTAAAGTTTGAGGAGCAAACAATGGATTCATTTTGAACAGTATGCACATTCTATGAAACTTAAAAGGGAAGAAACAAGTTGGGAAAAAAAACATTTGAATGCTTTGAACAATTAGGAAACTTAATTCATTTGAAGTTAAAAACCGATGACCTATGAGCGTTTTATATTTGAACCAAAACAAAATCCAAACAATGCTGCAAATGTCTGCGGTTCATGGTGTGGCTAGTTTAGATGTCCTTGACTTCTTTTACTAAGAAGGTGCTTCCCTCATAAATCATACTGCTTCTGTCTATCTACAGAATCCTGGATGGCCAACCAAAACAGATGGGTTTGAAAGAACTGCTTCAGGTAATCATGTTCTGATATTGTCATTTTTTACATGGGATGCTTAATAATTGGTAAAAATCTCTTGGCTACTTTCTTTTGCCAATTTTAGAGCTTAGCGTGGGTCTATCTATTTCTTTTTGCCAAATTTAGGGCTTAGCAAATTTTGTATGGTAGCAGCAGCAGGTTCCTTAAATTTACAATGCTAAATACTTTGAGGTTTGATATGGACGATTCTTTAACTTAAAAGCGGATGGGGAAAAATGGAGTTAGAGGTTTATAACTCGATGCTGGCCAAAATTAAGAAGCTTGGACTTCTGAGGGAAAATCCTAGTAGTTGTTAACCTGAGAAGTAAAATAAAAAGCTTGCACTATGACCATAGGATATGTAGGGAACAAGATAACTAGATTGGCATAGGAGGTTCGTATAGCCATCCCTATTTATCAATGTTTAAAAAAGGGCTAGGTGGCCTTGAGTGTTTGTGCCACTTTCTGGCTTGTAGGCATGCCCTAGATAGATGTATATGCCACGAGTTATCTATAACATATATGATCTAATGAGAACATATTGCAAGATATAGATTTGAACAGTCAAGAGGCACTTGAAGCTACTGAAACATTATCACAAAGAAAATACGTGAATGTTGGAGACATCGAGTTGTCTCTTAGAGAGTTATGGGGCCACCTTATGCTTAGTTGGGACCTAGCCGTTACCGAGTCTCTAGTGCTTCTTTGAGAACGCTGATCCATTTGTGGCGTCCATGCATGACTCATTTTCCTGCTTGTTCTGAACAAATTTCAGTTCATTTTCTGAACTTTTTGGACTTTGAACTCTTATAGAAAACTAAAATTTGTTTCTCTATTGCTACTTTAGTGTGACTGATGATACTTAAGCTGTTGGATCTTTTCCTTTCACTTTTTAGCTGCTGTATTGTCAAGTTACACATTTGGCTTATCTTATTATGTTTTGGTTTTGGTACTATCTCGACCAATTTTGCAGGCATTTCTTGATTTTAGATGCTCTGTCGTTCAACGACGGGCTCGGTTTAAGCTGTCACAAGCACAAGAAAGAAGGCATATTGTGGAGGTATGTCTCATTCTGGCTGTCCTGTTTATGAGTTGCAGTCGTTATCCTCTTCTTTAATGCTTATACATAGTATCAATAAGTTCTGCAGTTTCCTGATTTGAGATGTATCCCCTTTGTTCTTAACCTGTTCTTCCTGTTTGGGATATCAAGGGCATCGTAGTGGGACTCGATAATTTGGATGAAGTGATTCAAGCAATTAGGGGGGCTTCTAGCAACATGGAGGCTTTAGCAAAACTAATGAAGGGTAAACTAATGTATTTCGTTTGCATGCTCTTCTGTTCTCCAGAAAGTCAAGGTGCTTCAACCTCTGGTTTTCATTGCTGGGGATTTTGCGCGGTGATGTTCTCATTGCAGGAATTGCATTAACTTAATGAAAGATAAAAAAAATATTCCCTCTGTCCCAAAATAAATGAAACGCTTTTCCATTTGGGTCATCCCAACATAAATAAAGCGCTTCCTTATTTCGAAACTTTTTCCCCACAATCCCTCACCAAAATACTAAAACACCCTTCCATTATTACCGTGCATTCCGCTACCTCTACTCTCAACTGCTACAATTGTCCCAACTATCTTTTCATAAATGCTAGTGTATTTTGGCAAAGGTGAAACAATTCAACCCACACATCGAAATTATGTGCATCTATTTTTTATATTTATGCCTTTATGGTTCCTAGCAAGCTTTTGACATCAATAATACTATCATCTATCGAACTACCGTTTCAATATAATTTTTTGTTGCTTTCTCTTATAAATTCAGATTATAGTTTATCCCAGAAGCAAGCAGAAGCCATTTTGGATATCAGTCTGAGGAAGCTTACTTTTCTTGAGGTTTGGTTTAGCATGTGTATTTGCTGTTGCATCTGTTGGTGAGCTTCGAGGCGTTTCCTTTTATCATATTTTTTCCTCTTTTACTGCCACCAGAGGAATAAGTTTGTCGATGAGGCTAGATCATTAATGGACCAAATTTCTCGGCTGGAAGAACTTTTATCAAGCAAAAGGAAGATACTTCAGGTAAAATCTGTAATAGATGAACTTATGTATGGTGGATCATTCCCTAAAAACGGATGCAAGTGTTGTCTTGCGTTTTTCCCTGGGGCACACTAGTAGAATGAAAATGAAACATGACACTTGTGGGTACTACTATGTGCATACCTGAATTTCTTTTCATTTGCCAATCTTCAGAATATTTATTTATTTTTATTTTTATTTTTATTTTTTCTATTTTATTTATGTATTTATTTTTTGAGCTTTTGAGCTTTAAAAGCTGATTGACTTGTTTTATGTAGGACAGTTGCATCTAATATCATGCAATCAGGATGTAGACTTGATTGATTCTTAAGTATTACCCTTAAAACTTCTCAAGTCTTTCTATTCCCGTTTGAGTTTGTGCTCTTCAGTAAGGAGCACTCAATTTAGCGAGGTTGCTGTGCTGGCCACTAATGCAACAATGTCTAGGATAGTGTTATCCAAATACTGATTCATGCTGCATTAGGTTCTTTATGAGTCAGTCTAGTGATCTGCTGCAAGTAATGGAATTCTGGCGGAGGTTTAAGATGACTTGTGCTCGATCAATGACAGTTCGACGCCATTCACTGATATTTGAAATGATGCCAATACTTAAAAGATTTGTGTGGCATGATACAGCCATGTTTTTGCATTAGATGCTGGTTAAAAGGGCTAAGCTGTGTTAGAGTTTCAAAAAGTTGTCCCTGAAATAGTTGTCGACCATACCCCTTTGCAAGTTTGTCTACTTTGTGCTTCTTGATGGTATCTAGTTCTCATTCTGTCGATGAAATTATAAGCTCTATGACGAGACCGTGTGGTGGTCTATTTTTGAAGTGTTTACAAATAGAACGTGGGATCCTCTTTCTGGCTTTTTGTAAAATCTTTTGCCTGATGTAAGGTCTGTGTAAGAATTTGTCAATATGAAGAGGTTTTACCTGAATGAGAATGAGAGACTAGAAGGTATTGCTATTTTCTTTGATGTTCTTTCAAAGTTATGAAATGTTGTAGACAACCATAGAAGAGGAAAAGCTAATCAAGAAGTAGTAATGATTCCCTTTAAATTGGTAGATGTTCAATAATCATTATTTCAAAGTAATTATAAGAGGAGTTGGTTCAGTGGTAAGTCGCTCTCATCCTAACCGTGAGGTCAAGAGTTCGACATCCCAAGGACATCAGTGAGCAACCTTTCTATCATAAATATATAATAGGGACAAGACTGCATACATCTCGATCTCCCCACATCCCATATTTGGCTGGAATATGTGGGTGTGTTGCTTTGCTTTGCTTTATTTGGGCCATACTTCGCTTATTGTTGTGGAACACTATATGACAGTCTACTGTTGTAGATGAGTTAATATGATAATTTTTCCAAATTCGATATGATCACTTCCTAGAGGAACTAGGAGTTATTACTATCTTGTAAGCGCCAGTGCAACTGCTACAATTGCTTTGCTGCCTTCAAAGATTTGAAGTTGCTTGATCTTAATTATTCGTCTTAATAGTTTCGTTCTGATTGATGTCAGCTGATTGAACAAGAAGCCATTGAGTTAAAGAACAAGTTTTCAACTCCAAGGCGATCTGTACTGGAGGATACTGATGATGGTCAACTTGAAGAAGTAGATATCATCCCTAATGAAGAAATAATTATGGTAATGAACCCCATAAGCCCGACATGTACCGGGAAGCCAAAGGATCACTTTCGCATTTATTTTGAGATATAACTATGTATCAATTACTTGCTACATTTTGTTTCCTTTATTTCCTTGATAATTATGTTTTGTAATTTTCAGGCAGTAAGTGAAAAAGGTTATGTGAAGAGAATGAAACCAAATACATTCAATCTTCAACACCGTGGCACAATAGGCAAATCTGTTGGGAAACTCAGGGTAAATGACACAATGTCGGACTTCCTTGTATGCCGTTCACACGACCATATCTTATATTTTAGGTATGTATCGTGTCTAACTTAACTTGAGTTGCTTTGTGGGTGCAATGAACTCTTTTGTGTTGCATTACTTGGTTAGATGATTTGTTTCTATCGTTGCCTCTGTTATGGTGTGCACTTTTTGTGATCTTGAGTTCATTTTGAATTACTGTTTAGGCAGCCTTTCTGCTTGACATGCATTTTAGTTTCCCTCGGCTGTTAAGGTTAGGTTGAATGCGGAGATGAAAATTTTTTTATATCTTTTCTTAAGATCAACTCTACCTATGTCTTGCCATTTGTGTGGATATCTCAATTTGTTGTCTACCAAAAACTTTGCAAAAGGATCTTGTGTTCTGCTTCCGTGATTGTCATTTCGGTTCGGTTGCAAATTGACAACGCATAGAGCAACCCAATGGCCATACCATGGTATGGGAGGGTCAACGGTTGGATAAAAGAGGAAAGACAGGAGATTTTTATTGATGTGAATTATGACAAATCACCATTTTATTTCCTGCATCTGGGTGAGTCACAACATGCTTGTTATCTTAGTTTGTTATAGCTGTTTCGGAGCTTCTCCATCGATGGTCCCTGTGCTATTCTTTTCATTAATCAACAATCCTATTCCTTTTCAGCTACTGTATCATAATATTTCAAATACTGATATCCTGCTCTCAGTATCTTTGCTTCATTTTGTTTAGATGTTTGTCATACACTGGAGTCTGTACCTATGAGCTGATGTGGCTAATTTGCAGTGACAAAGGAATAGTGTATTCTGCTCGTGCATATAAAATCCCCGAATGCTCTCGTGCTGCTGCTGGCACGCCGCTGGTACAGGTATTTGCTGGCATTTTCCTGGCATTGGTGAACTTAGTTTCATCTTTGGTGATTTTGTTTGCCTTGCTCGTCACCATTTCAGATCTTACCCTTGTCTGACGGGGAAAGAATAACTTCGATCATTACTGTGAGTGAGTTTGCTGATGATCAGTACCTCGTAATGCTTACAGCTAATGGGTATATTAAGAAAGCATCATTGAATTTTTTCTCATCGATCAGGACAACAGGAATCATTGCAATTCAACTGGTTTGTTTTTCTATCCTGTTTTCATTACCCTGTTATAGTACATCTATTTTTTTTTTAAATTCATGTCATCTCATACCGTTGTTATTAATCGTTCAGGTGCCTGGTGATGAGCTAAAATGGGTTCGACGTTGCACAAATGATGACGATATTGCTATGGCTTCGCAAAATGGATTAGTATTACTTAGTTCTTGTGAGAGTGTAAGGTTCTTTTCTATTTTCAATGCATTGTGTGACTCATTTTACTCATTGCGTCAAAAAGATGTTCTATTATTTGTGCTTCAATTCTTTTGCCTATTACTCTTGTCGTCCCATATGAAAACCTAATTTTTGTATGAAGAGAGTTGGTCGAGACAAATTTTGATTTGTGTTGGGGGGCAATCAAACAACATTTTATGCAAATTTATCATGCGACACCAACCATTGTATAAGATGGATTTTTATCCGGTGTGAAGAAAAATAGATCATTGCATCATTAATGGAGCTAAGCTCATCAGAATACGTTGTTTGTGTCAATCATAGTATACGTTGGACATTTAATGGAACAAAGTGAGTATAAGTTCTTGTTGATTGTGAGTCTTTCACGCTTTTGGGGTTTTATCATGTGATGGAAGCTGTATGTCGGGAAGGGGGGGTGGGGGGGTGAATTCCCTTTTTTATGTATGGAGAACCCTAATGAATTTTTGTTCAAACGTTGACATATTGTGAAATATTGAGTTAGCTGTAATTTTCTTTATTGGGCTGAAGGTTCTGTGGGATGTGCCAATGTGGCTGGAGAACATATCTGTTATCGGTAGCAAGCCTATTGTGCTGTACTGCTGTTTTGTAGCTTCTTTCTCATATTCTGATCAGTATGAAAGTTTCAACTAGATATTTTAATTTCATGTTTGGAATCAGCGACTTGACTCATATTCTTGCTCTCCCTTGTTGTTTACTGGCACGTGGTTTTTAGCCCATGCCCTGATTTGCTTATCTGGTTCATTTATCTGCAGATACGATCCCAAGGTAGGAATACACGGGGTGGAGTTGCCATGAGATTAAAACAAGGGGATAAGATGGCTAGCATGGATGTCATACCAGAAGTCACAGGGCAAGAAACAGAAGAAGGTGCCAACGCCAATGCTATCAGGTAATGGACCGTACTGAGACCTAAATGGCTAAACCCTTGGACTTCTGAATCACAATTCTACTGAAATCTAAGATATAAGACTCATGTAATGATGTGGGTATTGATATCGGATATTGGTAGTTTGGTGACTATGACATGTAAAACTATTTGTATTGTTTGAAAACTGTTGCTTACTTGAGAACATTAACTGAAGGGAAATAGAGGAATCTTCTAAAGACTTCGAACATTGATCCATGGTTGACGTTGTGACCTTTCTCTCTAGGAACAACAGGAGTCGCAGTGGTCCATGGTTGCTATTTATATCAGAGAGTGGCTATGGTAAGCGTGTTCCAGTCAACAGTTTCCGGATGTCTCCTTTGAATAGAGTTGGCTTGATCGGCTACAAGGTAAAGTTGGAATATCATAATTCCTTTCAGTGAAGCAATTTATTTACAGCGATAGGCTCAAATCGCAGTTCTATATTTCATGTCCATCTTGATTTTCAGTTTGCAGCTGAGGACTGTCTTGCAGCAGTGTTTGTTGTGGGGTTTTCGTTGTCTGGTAAGAAGTCATTTAAGAAGTTGCTTTTTGCTGTGTTGTACGCGTGTCAAAGTTTTGAATTTAAGTTTCCTGTGTTAGCAGAAGATGGTGAAAGCGACGAGCAAGTGGTACTAGTTAGCCAAAGTGGGACAGTCAATAGAATCAAGGTTCGGGACATATCTATACAGTCACGATATGCTAGGTAATCTCCTGGCTAGTACTCTAGCGTGGCTACTCAACATCCTGATATGGTGCTTTGGACTGTGAGACTGAGATCTCTGCTTTGAGTATACTCTCACCTAGTTTGAGAGAGTTTTCTGTGCATCTGAAGTTTGATTTTATTGCAATACAAAATTTATGTTATTTTTGTGCAGTTTACCCTGTTAATATTCAAATAATGGGTTTTCTACTTGTCATTAGAGTTTTTAGTTGAGTTGGGTTCTTTCATTAATGCAAATCCTCTTTGTGTGAGCCTAGACCATCTGTTTAGAGCAAAAGTTTATTGAGCTTCGGGAATGTAGCTTTTCATTATTGAGCGTGAAATTGAAGAGAGAAGACAAAATTATGGCTGGTTTAGACTGAAATTATTGTTGTGGTTAATCTAGAATCTATTGAGCATATATCTGCATTAAAGGCTAAAGGATAAAACTGTTCTAGACTTCACTGATTTGTTGGAAGTAATGCCTCGTGTATATTTGCTTCGGCTACAGAAGAGCTTATTCAATCCTGAAATTCCTTGCTTCTTCTCTTTCTTTTTAAGATTTGGCAGATGGCCTTGCATTGTTAGGCCAAAATATGAAATCTTGTGTAGAAAAGCTACATAGTAAACTATTATGCATTATTTGTAGTGATAAATTGATTCCTTTACTTTTCAACTGTTACTGACCGTAGATTGTAAATCTGGGAATGGAGGATGAGCACTTTGTTTCTCTTAGAACTGAAGGAGTATATTGATGTTAACTCTGAGGTTCTGTGGCGTATGTTCTTTTCAGGGGGGTGATTCTCATGAGACTTGAGCACACAGGGAAAATCCAATCTGCATCTCTGATATCAGCAGCTGAAAGTGACTCCGAGGAAGATGAAGTGGCCGCTGCTGCATAGTAGTTAGTTCCAGCGGTAGAAAATTTTTGTGTGCCACTGGATTCTGTTGTACGAGCAATATCGTGTTTGGGGCATCTAAATTTGGCTGTTTATGTACTGTGAACCAAACCATGAAATTTTGTGGTGGTTTGATCCTCCGCCATGTATGTGTGCTGGTTTGACTTGTATCGCGCTTGAGTGTAGCTCGTACTAGGTGGCCTGTCTGGGACATGAGATTTTATCCATCGTTGGCATCTGCCATGTGCTGATTTTTGTTAAATATTTTGATATGTTAGATCATTTGCTGATCTTTGTCATCTATTAGCATGACAGGTTATTTGTTAAACAAATTAATGAAGTAAACCCTTGGTAATGGCTTCCGTCTTGGTCATGGAAGTTTGATGTGTTCATGCAATGTGGGAGTGCAAAAGCTTTGATCAAAGATCACCGGGCAATCTGTTCAAACCATCTAGGCGAATGTCCCTCTGTTGGCAATGAAGAGCATACCCAAGGTCAGGGCACGAAGTGGAAAACTGGAAATGATAACCTGCTGCTGTTGAGGATTTCTATCGCTTTATGTATCATAGATTTGGATCTATCTCTATTCTGCTGTGTCTTCTGGAGGCTGACTCCTCTCTCCTCCAGAGGGAAATGAGGACTGAGATCAAACCTATGATATAATTAGCGGATGATGGTTGTCCTTTAATCGTGATATGTTTACATCTTATTTATAACCTTGCTTTGTACGGTAAGGCAATAAAGAAGTCATTATATACACTTGAGCAATTGTTCTCTACCAAGATAATGATGCAGTGTTAATGGGAAGTAACTTGGAAAAGCAGCAGAAGAGGAAACACGTTCCAAATCCTGTGATAAGCCCCATTGACTGTACCACCAAACAATTAGAAATCAAGTACTACTATTCTTCACTTCATTTGAAAAAACAAAAAAACAAGAACAAAAAACCACACTTCTTTTGGGTCTAGCAATCTCATATCTAACTTCAAGAGCAGATGAATTACTCCGCTTCAAGAGCAGCAATCTCATATCTAACTTCATCTATGTGATCATTTATGGTGGTCACTGCATCCTGGACACCTTTGATTGCTTCCTTGAGTGCATTGTCATATTCTGCATCAGCTTCTGCTTCTTCAGTTCCAGCTGCTTCTGTAATCTCATGTAGATGCACACATTCGTGCTGCATTGGCTTCTCAAACCTACAGTTCTCATGGGTTACAATACGTTTGGAGGGCCGGCCAGCCTTCTTCAGAACTTGAATTGTCGCAGTCTGTGGATCAATAGAAGAAATCTCTTATTACAGCAGTAATGACCACACCACAACTCTTGAATACAGGGAGATGTTGTCATAGATATTTGTATGCATGGATAGGATGGCTGTACAATACACGTGCATATTAGCTACAAATCAGCATCAATGCTGCTAGATCCGTTGTATATTACTAGCAAACATGATTTCATGAACATTGTTGTCACGTCCGTAATCATCAAATGAAATAAAAAGCTCATACACAAATTACGACATACCAGTTGCAGTTTTTGTTTCTGTTGTTCTTGAACAGACCTCAGTAAGCGTGCTAGGTCCTCTCTGAAAGAACAGGGTTTTAGAAACTGGGATTCCAACTCAAGAACCTGCATTGAAGACAAATCCACCACAACCACACTGAAACGGGGCAAAAGACAGATTATCTATCGTGCCTGCTTAGAGCAGTCGCAAAACTCGATGGTGATGTCGTTGCAAAGATGTTGGTAAGCTGCCTCTGCCCCTGAAGCCATGTATTCAGCAAACCCACTGCCCCCAACAAAAACCAAATATCCTTTTGTCAGCTGCAACAATGATAATCAGTTGGTGATTTTGTTGACCATTATAGTCATAGACTCATAGAGCATTGAGCCTCCACCACAAAGCAGACAACCGTTCCGTTTTCTTTATCGTAAATCTTAGGGTTTAGTTGTCCAACAAAGAAATCGCGGAAGAACGTACAGGTGATTCGCATCAGATGACTGTAACGAATTGAGATTTAGTGAAGAAAGGTGACCTCCGCAATTTGGCGTAGGCTAGGGCTCTGCGCTGTTGAACCTGGAGAAACTGACGAAGCAGATCTAGGGTTTTCGATTTCACAGCTGCATCATCATCTTCGCAGACTTCCATCGACACGTGAGGTGTGTCTTCTTGTTCTTCGAGTAGGTCTTGTTCTCCTTCTCCTTCAGCTGTGTCTGCTGTTATCTTCAGCTTTTTCTCGAAATCATCCATTCCCTTTCTCCCTCTACTTTTTCTTCCGCAATTTTAGTAACCTACGAATTATGAGTAGCTTAATCCTCCTCACCAATTTAATTGATATATTTTCATCCTCACCAATTTAATTGATATATTTTCATACATGTACTAATTTATATGTTTATTGAATTAGATAATTGATCGTCTTTTTGTTCTTATGAGTACGAGAGAAAGGGATGGGAGAAAAAAAAATTCTATGTCATAAAATATTTACACGAATAACTTAATGTGGTTTTCAACATATGTCCGTCAAGTACATAGTGCATGTCAATCTTATCCGTTGTTTTTTTGATGTTCTCAATGTGGAATCCTTGATCTCAAAATTTGGAAATAAATTGACTTATCATCGATGTTATTAAACCAGAATCGGACTTGACGTATCGACCCGAAAATCCGTAACCCGGTCTAAGAAACAATCGGGGTTTTACATTAACCTAATTTTTAATTGATTCGTTAAAAAACCGTTGATCCAATGATCGAATCGTACAACCGTTGATTCGGATCGGTTTTTTTGGGTTTTGCGGGTCAATTTTAAAATCATTAATTCACCATTTTCTTTTATTTTTTCAAATCCTTTACAATATTTTTTTTCTAAATATGTAAAATTATTATATACAAAGTCAATAAACATATTTTAAATTATTTTTATGGCAGTTTGATCTTTAAATTCTTAATAGATTAATATCTAGATCAATTAATAGTTACATTTATTATGATAATTCTCCACAAATATCTTTTTAAAAACTTATTTTTAAAAAAATATCGCTCATTACAGGTAACTTTTCATCCCTGCTCCATCTCCTCCCCAAGGAAATTGCTAATCCTCCCCAAACTCACCCTCCCATGGACCCTATTTGTTTTTTATATTTTAAATCTACACATCAATATCTACAAAATAAGATTAATATTGAATATACAAAATATATTTGAAAAAAATATTTCATTCGTTCAATAATAATTATGACATATACGTATGTGATAATTATCAATAATTTTTACTCGTATTTTCAAAATTGTATTGCATATATTCGAGATAAATATCTTGACTTATTTTATTCATTTGTCATTGAGGTCCTCTCCAATTGAAGTCCAAGAACGTCGTGAAATAGATATTGTTTATGTCAGGAATCACTTTGTTCAACTATTTCTACATCTTCATTATCCTACACCTTCATTCAAGACCGATACTTATGCAGTTCATCTTGAACTGTGGAATGAAGTGATAAATATCAATTCATATAGTAGACAATATTTTGAAGGAACGATTGAATAAGATAAATTTTGTATGTGTTTAAGTATTATTAATATGTATATATTTATAATATAATGAATTATTTTTATATTCATTATTGATTTTATTTTATGGATATTTATGTTTATAGTTGAAATATATATTTATTTTTAATATTTGATATATATATTAAAAATTATAAATAATTTTAAATATTAAAAAAATGGGGGTGAGTTTGGGGGGGATCTGCCCCCTTCCCACCCCCTTTCTCCTTCCCTGCACTCTTCTCCCCCACTTCTCCTCCCCCGCTCGGCTCCATAGCCGCCGTCGCCTCATCTCCCATCTCTGAATAATTCACCACAATCTCGACACCGATAATCGACACAGAACACTTTCAATGGCGACGGAGCTTGAAGAACTCGTAGATTTCCTCTCATCTCCATCCCTTCCCGTAAGTTTACTCACTCTCCATATCCTGTTAACCCTAATTGCGCTCGTTGAACTCCGAATCAAGAAATTCGATGAAAATTGAGTGTGTTTGAGATATTTGTATTCGGTTCTAGTTGAAATTGTGTAATTGTTATTGTGTGATGTTGAGATGGATCGTTAGTGTTAAGGTGAAGAGAACAGCTGCGGACATTGTGAGGGGATTAACCGGGTCGGAGGATGAGTTGCGGTCTCTCGACGGGTATTCAAGTGTATTGCTGCCTAAGTTGTGTGATCTACTTGGTGAATCTTGCACTTGAAAGTTTTATTTTCCGTTAGTTAAGTTTCATGCCATTAATCGGTTAGTCCTGCTGATGATTGTTTGTCACTAACTAGCGGAACTCGTTACTTCGACTTGTGGAAGAAATATATGAAATTTGAACTGGGAGTGATGATCTTGTTGTTGCTCCTTGGCTAACAATCATTGGCACTGGTGTAAGCGAATTGCTAATCGGATTGTGATTCGTGCCTTTCTTTCCTTTTGATTTGTTTATGTCCGAGGATGTTTCAGAAGCTGCAGCACAATCTCTAGTAAACTTGTCGCAGAAGTCAGTCTTAGCAGGGAAGATGGTATCGATAGGGATGGTGAAAACTTGCATGGATGTTCTTTATAAAGGGGGTAATGGTATTGAGCGCTTGATGGTCCTGCTTCTAATTAATCTCACACAGCTTGATGCTGGTGTCTCTTCCTTGCTCCAGGTGCTTTGCTTGAGTGTCAAACTTGCTATTAAGCTATTCTTGCTAACTGTATCTATGGTAAAAATATCTCACTATTTCTGTTATGATTATATTGTGTATACCTTTATATATTGTTGAATTTGTTGTTATTCACAGGCAGAGGATGAGAAAATGTATGGGCTATAATTTATGAAGGTTATCAGGTCGTTCTGTGCCACTAGTGAAAAATTGGGTATGTTCACTGCCTGCTTTTCATAGTACTTTGGATTCTTATTCTGTTAGTATCATTAGAGTATTATGTTGGCTCTAAATCAGTAGGCACACTATCTTCTATTCGACAGCTTGCTATTTTTAGGCACGGTTATTTAGTATATTCATGACATTGCTATCACTGTTAACTGGTATCACAGCTCAATTTCACCTGTACCAGGTGATCCTTTTGCAAATGTTGGTTCTGTACTTGTAAATATTTCCAAGTTGGGAGCTGAAGGAAAATTCTTGCTGGATACTCCACGCTGGCTTCTGAAGCAGTTCTTGAGGTAGCATGATGAACTATGTAATGTTGATTAGTGTGATTCACGGCTTAGCATCTGGAAGAATTATAAGTAGTTGGAAATTCATGATCAAACTAGCTACAGTTTGGAGTTGATAATTTGTTGCTCCCTTATCTGACACTCAGTGCCACTTTTGCTCAGTTAATTGCTAGCTGATCCGTGTCACGAATTACTTATGTTTTTTGTGGTGATGGAGTTGTGTTCCGAATCCGACCACGCTACAACGAGGGAGGTGGTGACGGAGGAGACATGGTGATGTTGGATCTAATTTTGTTTTTTTGTTTTTTTTTTTTTTTTGTTTTTAGAATTATGATTTTGATTGGTGTTGTTAATGGTGGGATTAAATTGATTTCATGCGGGATTGATGGATGAGAAGAGTGGTTGTAGTTAGCGGTGGTGGTTGGTCCGGCCGGATTCCGGGACGTACTAGTTGTTCCGGTTGGGTTCCGATGGACGTATTAGTTGCTCCAGTCGAATTCCGATGGACGTACTCCTTGCTCCGATTGGTTTCCGGCGGACATACTAGTTGCTCTTGCCGCATTCCGATAGACGTACTACTTGCTCTGGTCGAATTCCGATGGACGTACTATTTGCTACGGCCGGACGTACTACTTGTTCCAGCTGGATTCCGACGGATGTATTACTTGTTCTGGTCGCATTCCGACAGACGTACTAGTTCCGACTGCAGTATTAGTTGCTCCGATCGGATTTTGCTGGACGTATTACTTGTTTCGATCGGATTTCGACGGACGTACTAGCTTTTTTTAGAGAAATACTATTTTTTATAGACGTACTATTTTGTTTTATAGACATATTATTTAGGGTGAGGCGGGGGTGATGTATGGGTGGGGTGGCACCTTGTGAGAATTTATGAAAATTAGTGATATCTTCTTGAAATAAAATCTTTCAAATGGTTATTTTTTCATATTTATTTTTGTGTTACGTTATTTCATATTTTATTTTATGACATCATACTGTTTTATGTTAATTATTCCAAAATTATATTATACTTGTCATATTTTTAAATATAATATTTATTTTTTGGATATAGTAAAATATACATGATGTAATTATTGTATTATGATTCGATAACGGTTCAATCGAGATTGAACAAGTGACACATCCGTCATTAGATTTTTCGATTCGATAAACGGTGCGAATATGAAATCATTGCTTATCATTATATCAATTTTACTTGAGTTATCAATTTAAATTTTAAAAAGTGTTTCTTCAAATGCAACAAGTGTTACTTATGAGGGGTAGTATTAAGTTCTAGTTCCAGGAATTCTAAGACCGGCCGTATACAGGCAGGCGAAGCCAAGCCACTGTTCGTCAACTCGATTCCAAAACCTAGTAAAATCACACCATCACCATGGCATAGCCCACTCTCTAAGCTGAAAGATCACGACGCAGAAAGATGCGTCCTTTTTACCCTAATCAGCAAAACCCACAGCCACGGCCACCCCCGAGTGAATTCCCCCCTCAACAGGTATTCTCTTTTGTCTCTGCCTGTTTTGCTGGATTTTTCGCTTTCTATGGTGTGATGATGTGTTTTTTCGCTCTGGTTTTTGCGATTAGGTTACGGGTAACCCGAACAATTTGATGCAAATGCAATCTCAAGCGGGTTACATGAACCCCCAAGTTTCCAATCCCGTCAATTTTCACAATCCCAATGTGGGCGCCGTGGACGTGCTGCAACTGTTGCATGGTCTGATGAATCTTGCCAATCAAAATGGGCATGTGGGTAATGCGAATTTGGGTTCGGGTCCTCCAGTGATGCACCCGAAGCAAACCCATCAAGAATTTGGCCAGCCCAACTTGAACTTTAACTTGAATGCTCTGTCGGGGATTCTGGGTCAGCTTGGGTGTTTGCCGGGGAATTTGAATGGGTTGAATCTATCCCAGTGTTTAGGGCAGTCGAATGCTTTGAATCAGAATGGTGGGTATCAAAATGGGCAATTTGGTTTTCAGAATCATCTGCAGAATGCCACTCCTCAGCTTGGTAATTTGGTATTGCCAACTCCTCCTCAAGCTGCAACTGCTGCACCTTTTGGTCCTATGATGATGATGCCATCTGCGAATCAAGCAGCACCTCAAGGCATGGTTCCTCCGAGTAACGTGTTTGTCTCAAGCCAACAATTTGGTCACATGCATGTCAGCGCTAGTCCGCTACAAAAGAACTTGCCTCAGCATAACTTAGCTTCAAGTGTGTTGAATGCAAATGCATTCAACCAGCAGCCTGCATCTCAGATTCAGGGGAACTCTCCTAGTCCATCTCCAGCTGCACCTTATGGCCCTAGGATGATGCCCTGTGCGAATCAAGCGGCATCTCATGGCATAGGTCCTCCAAGTAATGCATTTGTTGCAAGCCAACAATCTAGTCACATGCAAACTGGTGGTAATCCGATGCAAAAGAACTTGCCTCAGCATAACATAGTCTCAAGTGTGATGAATGCAAATGCATTTAATCAACAGCCTGCATCACAGATTCGGGGGAACTCTCCTAGTCCATCTGTTTCTGCTTGGTCAATAACTCAGCAAGAGGTAGTTTTACTTTATTTCATATAGTTGACTGAAAGAGTGCATTCTGCTTTAACTGACAATCTGTGTTTGTTTAGGTCAAGCCGTTTGCCTGTGCTAGGCAACACTGTGCTTGCTTAATCTTGTATTACATGTTTATCCTAGGATACTACCATTTTTCATGTCTATCATTGCATAGTCATACGTAATTGTCATGTTCTGTTAGTTGTCACATCCATGTAAGGAGAGAAGTGCTGTCATCCTTCTGATAGAATTCACCAGATCACTTACCAACTTGTTTCTAGATTCTAGAAGCATATTTTGATGCATAACAAGTCTCGAGCTCCAATCTGTTCTGATTCATTGAGCTATATCCCTTATTTTTTAATGTTGGTACAGGGTAATTTTGGCAAAAGAGATGGCACGCATACATTAGCCTTGGGCAGAAATCAAAATAAAGGTTTCAGACCGCACCCCAAGCATGAGGTGCCAAACCAGAGGTACGATATAATGACTGTCATTAATATATTTGTTCATGCAGTTTTTGTTTTCTGTGAAACTGGTCTTGTCGTGTGAGTTTGTTGATGTATGACCTTATCATGATAGGTCTCACACCTCCCAGAATGATCGTCTGCACAATGCAAGAGGAAATCGTTGCTTATCAAATCAAAATGGAAGAAGAGGTGCGTCTTAGAAGTTGTATCATTGACAGATAGCTTCTTGTTTCTTTCTTGTCTTGATTTGAACTAATTTAGTCACTTTATTTTGACTGATTATGAGCCTGAGAGCTCATGTATGAGTAAAATTCTATCCAATTTTTTTCGCTTATTCTGTGGCATATAGTGCACAGTTCTCCCTGCTTAACAGAAGGATAACCTTGTCCTTTCATGATGTTCCTTCTTGAGCAGGTGCTAGTTTTGATGGGGGAAGAGCATCTGGACTAGGTAATTCTGCAAACCCTTCTAAAGCTGGAAAGCCAAGGTGATTCTTCTATATTTTATTCGCATGTTAGTTTTTGTTATATGCGACCTGGTACCCCTTTGCTAGATCAGAAATCGAGCCTGTTATTTCTGGAGCTTCCTTGCTAATCTCAGATGCAGTGGATTCTAATATCAGCTTCTGCACCGTCTTTTCGTTTCTATGATAATGAAGAGCACTTGCGGTACCCTACACGGACAGAGAGATACAACAGTGGCGGGAAGAGCGTAAGAGGCATTACCCAACTGAATTCAATATCAAAAAGGTGACTCTTCTGGTTTATGTTTAGGCTCTTGTGTGAATTTTATATTTTATCTATGTATTTATTTTTTTAATTGTAGTTTTCTGATGATTTGGTAGTATCTCCTGCAGAAGTTAGCGAATAAACAAACAAATGCGGGCATGAAGAACAATGACAAACTTTGGCGCCAGGTAGGTTTATATAGTCGTATCTGATTGTGGATGATACCATGTTGATGGGGATAGCTCACTCCTCGGTTGTCGATCAGATTTTCAGCTTTATACTTTTTCGTTTCTTCTATCGAGGCATGCACATTTTATGTCGAATGAGTGCTCTGGTCGCAATGTGCTTGTCGCTTTGTGGAATTTGCATTGTTCCATGTGTATGGGCAGGATCTAACTTCTCAATGAGCAACAGGTGCACCAACTTGTGTTATTTCTCACAGTTAATTTCTATTATGACCTCCCAAAGTATTGGAACTGATTCTATCTTTTCCTGATTCTCTCCAAATAGGATTTAGATCTGAAAGGCTTATTTTCAACCTGAGAAAAATAAACGCACAGGAAATGTTCTTACAGCTTGTTGTATTCCATTGTTATGCGTAGCAGCTGAAAGTATTTCTCTGGCTACCTTTCTCTCTCTTTATAATCTATTTCCCGCCCTCATGGAGATTGATTTGCCTTGCATGTCCCTCTTTTGCTTGCATTGGTTTTCAACGTGTGTTTTCTTTAGTAGGGGATCAGTTAGTTTATCCATGACATTCTGTGACTGTTATGTTTAGTGAATAGCTTTATGCTTGTAATTTCGCTGCAGCAATTGAAGGATGTATTAGCAAAGCAAGTCGAGTTAGGGTTTGAAGTTCCAGAAATTCCACCCCACTATCTTTCAGATTCAGACGAGCGGGCTTTTCAACATAAACAAGAAGGAAAACCATTCAATAAGAACAAGATTCAAAACAGCAATAACAAGTTGGGGAGGTTTAAACGACATAAACAGTTCGGCGAAAAACGGGATTTGGCGGAGAAGAGACCATATGGAAAGCATCAGCCATCCCTAAAGAGGAAAAGGTTTGAAAATGATCATCGGTCACATTCCGCTCCCGCTCTGAGGGAGCCAACCCTTTTGCAGAAGCTTCTAAGTGCTGATATAAAGCGGGAGAAAAGCCATCTGTTGCAGGCTTTCAGGTTCATAGTTATGAATTCGTTTTTCAAAGATTGGCCTGAGACTCCTCTGAAGTTTCCTCAAGTCATAGTGAACGAAGCTGGATCACTCTCTGAAGTGATTGAACGGACAGATTCACCTCTGGAAGAAGCTGGTTTAATTGAGGATGGCTCAGTTGGAGTTGATGACCACAATGACATTGGTGATGGTGATGATAATATGAACCAAAATGAGAATGAAAGTGGAAGTTTCGGAAGAAGAGGAAGAAATCACCAGGAGAGGTGAAGCTTCTGCTATTAATATTTATGGTTTTGTGTAGAAATGTACGGGTGATATCCTGATTATATTGGCTGGCATGATGAGGCGAGTCACTGTAAGCTTGAATTCATGCAAGCAAAGGCTAGGGAGAAAGGTGTTTTTGTACTTGGGTTGAAATTCAGTAGTAGTGATCTTCTCGTAAAGGAGCATCAGTAGTACATATGAGCGTGGATATCAAGTATCAGTTTTTTCAGTAGTGGAAGAATATGGAGAAGGCCTGAAGGAAGCAGGAGCCACTCCCACCAGGTCGGCATACGTCTGCTTTCTCATTTCCCTACTCTCTTTCTCACAATGCAAGGTTCCTCAATGTGCTTTATTTTTACTTATTTTTTCCCGCTTTTGTGTGCGTCTTTGTTTCGGGAGGACGGGGTGATACTAGTAGTCGTTGGCTACAATCTTTGTGATACTGGATTAGAAGGCATTTAACACCAAGGTAGCGAAACTGTGAGCTTAGAACTTGAATGAGTCATGGGCTAACAGAGGTTTAGTAAGTTTTAAATCGGTGTTTCAATTGTTCAATTGAGTATATGCTTGTGACATCTGGGATGCTGTGGTTCAGCTGGAGGATTCTTAGTGTGAGTTTCATGCTCAAGTAGAATCAGATTTTAAAAATGTTGAGCAATTCGTCAGTGAAAAAAATCTACATAGATCTTAACTTACCAAAGTAACTTGGAGGATTGAAAAATCATGTTGGAAAGAATTTGCATATGAGTTGACATGGCCTTATTCGGTTGCTGGCGGTTTGTAAAATTTCTGCAGTTTGCATTTGTGACAAGTTTGGTGGAGATCATTTTCATTCTTTGGTTTATATTCTAGAAAAGGAAGCTCATGGGTAGAAAATGGGGCTGCTGTTGAATCAAAGAGTTTGACCGTTATTTCAGTTGCCCGTCAACCGAAGATATTAAACCAATTCCAAACCCCACTACTGCTGTTCTTTGATGGCTGTAGTCAAACCTAATCCCAACCTCGGGACAAAATGTCTTTTGTTTAATTACTAGATTCCTGGTTGCTGGACATATTAGTTTTAACTCATGAAGCAGCCAGCTTTGTGTTTAGGAGAAAAGTGATGACAAAAAGTTTGGCTTTGTGTTTTGTACTTCCAAAATTGTAAAAAGGCGTTCTTGGTTTTGCTTTGCACTTTTTATCTCGTTAGGCAATGTTGTTGACTTGTCAATTGTACCATACTACCATCTTAGCCCGCTACAGGGGCGGCCCTTGAATGGAGAGTTTATCCAAAGCAGGTAGAGAGCTTTTTCCTTTCAATCCAAAATGGACCCGACCCGAGTAATGTGGCAGGACTTCTTGTAAAAGATCTATTCAAACGGAGAAATTTGAGCTACAAGGTCATCTCAATTTTCAATTAATTAGCGTGCTTATATATCCAGCGATTTGGCATACTATTAATGAAGATGTTGTAATAATATGGATTTCATATCTAGCATCTATTGCAAATCGTTGTACAAGTCATACTATAGAAGTTAAATATTGTACCGAGGCTTTTTCCCCGCATATATATATACCGAACTTGGGTTTCTCATGTCTGATGCTATTTCGTATAAGGTTATGTGTACTGATATCACATAGAAAACATGAGATTGTAGCAAGTGCTTCTACGTGTTGATCTAATCTTGTTTGCAATTTTCAAGTGGTCCTTACGAGGGAACGAAATTCAGAGATTTCATCTACGTCTCAATTTGGTGTGAACTTTTGTATTTCAACCTCAACTTGGTAGATTCCTTAGAGTTAGGAAAAAAAGAGGTGCGAATAGATAGGACTTGAATGTTACATTAAAGTCGGATGAGAAATTCTACAGGTAAAATGGATAAGGACTGGGGAAATCGATAATACAAAGCTCACCCCTTTATTGTGATTATGATGTTTTGGCAATGACAAAGTTTATTTGATCGTATCAACTATAAAATGGATGAGTTATAAAAATTGTTATTGAGGGTGAAATCGTAATGGTTACTTGTTGTTACTTGTCATCAAGAACGACAAAACCTTTGACCACATAATTGAAAGAAATAATTATATATCATTGGACCAAGTACTTTTTATTGATTGGTGCAAGACGACGTTTTGTGTTTATGTCATGAGAGTCTTTGGTTTGGTTTTGCAGCAAGGACAATTTTTCTGGACATCTATATGACTATATCTAGACCATTACCTGGTAAGAAATCAAAACAAAAAGGGTGCTTGTGCTTCAGCTTCATAATAACTTGATGGGTGTTAATCAATAAAAGGGTACAAAAGAAAAAGAACGGTTAATATTAGTCTAAGATGCTTTTAAAAAGGAAATCACCAATTCGGTTATGGTGGATGATGGCTACATAGTATATCAGATCAATACGCATGTGAAAAATGCCCAGGTATCGCTATCCAGCTTCTGGGATCTACTATCAATGAGTCGATGATGGGATCAATGTTTTGTACTGTGTGGTATACTGCATGTTCGATATCTGATCGCAATCACTGCTCACCTTTCTCAGGGAGGGGGGGAGAGATATTAAGTGAGGCCCGTCACTGTTCATTCCTCTTTGGAGTATCTTTCTTTAGACTAGACCGAGATGGTGATGGCCAAGGTACCGAAACAATTGACAGCGGAACAGGGAAGAGAAACAAAAGCTTAAACGGTCACATTACTGATCACCAATTACGCAATAGTAGGATTATAACAATAAAAGCAACCGCTACGGCTTTGCATCATGACTCCCCTCCCAGGTCCCTGGATACATAGTACTGTCTCATACGGAGTATTCCTTCAGTAGCATAACTTTTGTTAGGACATGTATTTTAATTCAAGATTTAAATTTATAATTTTATTTATCATTAATAGTTTATAATAATTTAAAAAAAACAATACTTCTTTCGTTCCAAATAAATTACGATGTGTTAATTTGACACGATTATTAAGAAATGTATTGAATTTGTGGTGTTTTATCTTTATGTCCTTGTGGGTGAGTTAAAAATATTAGGAGTGAATGGGGATTGAAAAAATAATGAGAGAGAAGATAACATGATATAAAATAAGGATAGTTTGGATTTTTTGATATTTTAAAGTTGTCTAAAATGAAAGTGTTGTAATTTTGTTGGACGTTCATTCTTAATAAAGTGTAGTTTATCTAAAACAATAAAAATATTAAATTATTATTTTTATCCATCATATACAAGGGTCAATTTTGAGATCAATATCATGCTTTGTAATTACTCCATCTTTAGCTGTTTTAGTTTTTGGACTTTACTTGTGTCGCGAACGGGAGTAGCGGGAGATTATGGTGATGAAGGGGAGAAGGATGCAAGAACGGGGCTGAGGAGTCTAGCTATGGAGTTGATAAGGAGTGGTTGAGGGGTGACTCGGTTGGTGAACCATATCTGCTTATGAAGGAGTGAAGTGAGGGTTGCCCGTGCTATTTGCTTACGTTGATCTGCTCCATCGTCGTTCGCAACGGCTTTTGCTTAGGACCGGGTGTGTTTGTTGAATTCGAGGAGCTTATGTTGTTATTGGTGCAGGCTCTGGGGATTTCTCATGTACAATCTTTTCTTGTTAGTCTTTCTCTGTTAAGATCCTAACGATGTGTGGATCTTGTTGGCTACGGCCACAGACTGCCGTAACTCAATTATCCAAAAATAAAAAAAACTTCTTAATCTGAAATGTGAAATTAAAACGAAATCGAGAACTACTTCGCCATGAAGGGTAGACTAGCTTAGGAGCACTGAGACATACTCACCCAGCGACGAGTTCTGCATGTCCTCATCCGCTTCGTCATATTCCAAAACAATTTTCTCTCTCTTCATCTTATCAACCCTAATTGCATACATCTCTAGAAGAATATTTAATTATTATCTAAATAATAATTAATGTTTTTTGTTTATTTTATTCATAAATTTATTGTGATTTTTTCCTTGATTGATTGAATACAAACATAACTTTTAATAAACAATAGGGATAATAATTTCTATCATTGAAAATGACATATAGTAAAAAAAATTTAATTTATTTTAATTAAAAATAGATAAATTAAAACGGAGGAGTAATAAATTCCTTTCCCTGTAATTGGTTCGAGATTCTCTCTACCTGTTATGCAAGCGCAACGTGTTCTTTGTTTCTAGAAACATATACTAACAATGATTTCAAAGGAATTTGGTGGGCTCTAATTTTCTAGTGTAATTGTTTCTGTTCTGGTTCATATGCTATGGTGTTTAATCATTCAAATGGGAAGGGCACACTTGTGAACAACCCTTTGATTTTTCATTTGATTTTACTAATTTTGATTTGAATTTTGGGGGTTTGTCGCCACCCATTACGACTCTCTCTTCTTGCGTGTTGGGTGTATTGAATCGGCTCCATGCCATGGCTTTGACCTTCGAATTTTCAAAATGGCAACAACACCAACACCACCTGCTGCTGATTACCCTGATGACCACCTCAATTTCTCTTGCATCCATCATCATCTCCTCCTCTCTTGCTTCCTTTTTCCTCGAGCAAGTAAGTCCTCTCAAAACCCCATTTAACTTGAATAATCCGACCTTTCTTCCTCAAACCCCTCATCGATTCTCTACATCATTTTTCTTGAATCTCTCTTGATTGTTCAATTTGTATAGGTTAACTTGTAATCGTAGTGCTCGAGGTCAAGGGATCTTGATTAGTTTTTGCATCTGAAGTAAAAGCTTTGATTTTGGGTTTTGGTGGTTTTCTGGAATTGTAGAAGTGTGGTGGGATTTGGTGAGTTATTGGTGGCGGGTGAGAGTGAGGAATTTGGGATCTCATTCTCATTTGGGTAAGTGAGATCTTGTTGTTGTTTGCGGGGTTAGTGAATCTACTACTCTTTTGATGCTCGAAGAGGGTTGAGTATATTCTAGGGGTGTGTATAGTAGGAGTAGTTGATAGATCAATAAATGGCCTCATCAAATCGGCCCCTTTTGATCCCATCTCCCAAAACCCCTTCGTCCATTGATTTCACCTCGATTCCCACCTTGGCCGAACTCATGAAATCCGGCTCCCATGGAGGAGGAGGAGGAGGAGGAATGACCGCCCCATCGGTCTCCGGCATGGATTCCAACAACCACCCAGTTGATGGCTCCGTACACACTGAGTCAACGGCGCGTTCTTCTTCTCGAAGGAGTGCCGGATCCTATCAATCGAGGGGATCGGCGGCTCTTAGTTCGGTCAGGGATGTGAATTTTGGTGATTTGGGATCAAGGATTCAGAGGCATGAGTCCAGGAGGGCGCCCGAGTTCGAGGGATACGGCACTTCTCAGAAGGAGATTGACGATGACGACGCCAGGTGGATATACATCAATGATCCTGTCAAGACAAATCAGAAGTATGAATTCACGGGCAATTCAATTCGTACTTCAAAGTATTCATTCATCTCATTCATTCCCCGGAATCTGTTCGAGCAGTTCCATAGGGTTGCATACATTTACTTCCTTGTGATTGCTATCCTCAATCAGCTGCCTCAGCTTGCTGTTTTTGGCCGGGGAGCTTCTAT
>JAOVYX010006457.1:0-36593 GCA_035668315.1 Drosera spatulata | reverse complement strand
CACCCCCCCCCCCCCCCCCCCCCCCAATTCTCTAGGTTGTATTTGTGGATCTTACAATTGATATCAGAGCTTGACTTTCTAGACTTAACAATTTTGGAAAGAAAAGACCATATCTTTTGTTTTTATCTCTGCAAAGAAGTTACTAATAATTTATTTTGTGAAGAAATTATGGCTCCTCCAAAGCTACCTAAATGCCCCAGCAGTGGAGAACCACCAGCATGCTCTTTTGACAAATTCAATCACTGGAAGCTGAGGATGCTTGCACATTTGGATTCGATTTATGTAAGAATGCATGATGTGATCATAAATGGGCCATGAAAGTGCTATAACGATACAACAATATAGTCTAGAGGGGGGGGGAGTGAATAGGCTAAATGATCAATATTCGATTCTTATTGGAAACTTGAACTGAATATAGGGGATTAATAAAGTTGTAATTCTAACTGACAGTTCTTGATTCGATGATTGGTTGTTTGATAAACACAAAAATTCAATCAACAGGAAATGTAAAATGAATACCAGAACCCTAGTTCAGGGACAAAAACCCTCGGAACAGCACAACAAATGCACTATCCCAAAACGGATTACAAAAGGTTTTCAGGTTCACCTTTCAACCTCTGAGTTTCCCTGGATCAGTCAGCAAACCTTAATATCACCCCAAAACAAGATCACAACTGATATAGACAAAAGGTCTTCAGGTTCACCTCTCAAACTCTGAGTTTTCCTGGATCACTTAGCAGACCGTATCAACAAAGATTGAAAATATCTATAAAACTCACAAAACAATGAAGAATGTATAAATCCCCAAAGATAAAATCTAATCAATCGAAGATGATGATGGATTTCAGAAAATCCCCAATTGTGGAAGTCGTATTGTCGTGGAGAGAATCGGAGATGGATGGTTCATGAATATTGAAGCTTGCCGTTGAAATAAATTCGCAAAGAGAATATGTGCGCAAAAATAAATGTAAATCGATATCCCAACTGAATTCTCCATCTGCCATTTATTGATCCTGGATGCGTCTAAAAATGAAAACAGGTTGTATGGACATTCAGATCCTTAGTTTCTCATCTGTCTTCACATCATACCTTGATGAAGTCTATTGAATTCGTCTATTGTAAAGACTCAGTCTGATGTAGTGCCAAAGTCTGTTAGCCTTTGTGATAGGAATGTTCAAGCCCTCTATTTTAATAGAAATTGATGAACAAAACCTAAGAAGAAATTATGTATGTAATAGATGCTTAGGCTGTAATAATTAGCTAGGTAGTTGCAAACTAGGGCCAGAGGTCATGCAATAGAGGCATGAAGACGAGGGTTATGCGGACTACATGGGGGCTACAAAATTACAAGCCAAAGATCGGATGCATACGGCAGCAAAAGTGTCTCAGGGTTCTCATGATCTAGGACCATTCCGTTGTTCAAGGCCAGTTCCAGCAGCAAAGTGAAGTGAGCCATATCGCAGTGCAAGTATGCAAGCTGAATTGCAGAAGACTGAGTGTAGTGCTGGGTCCATACGAGGCTACACTAGCAAGCTGAGCAGATGAAGTCTGGAAGCTATTGAGTGTGAACTAAGATGCAGTAGACTGGCTACAGTACTTGGTGCAAGTGAAGTTGCAAAAAGGCTGGATATGAAGATTGTGCAGTAGAGCTCATGCAGCAGAGGCCTATAGCAGAGGTCTGTAGCAAACCTGGTGTATGAGTCTGGGTGCAGTATAAGTTGTGCTGCAATGGAAAGGAACAAGCAAGGGGTAAAAAACGAAAAGCTAAGGCAAAGATGATGTGTACTGGAACAAAAAAGGTAAAGCCAGGTCAGTCTACTGTAGTAGAGGACAGAGCTGTCACTATCAGATAGTACAGTCACAGGGTGTGGTTCCCTGAGCCTATAAAAGGGGACTCACAGCTCAGATAAAAAGGTTGACGAGTCTAAGAAAAACTTGAATATCATTTCAAAGCTTTCAAAAGAAGAAAAAACCTTGGAGGCTCGTTGTGCGTGAGTTGAATCGAAGATTCAGGATTTGTGAAGAAGGTTCATTAGTCTACAAGTGAAGACCAGAAACTGCAGTAGAGCACAATAAGATCTAGGTTCTTCATCCTTTAGCAAGTAGGATCTTGTTGTAAAGGGTTTATCTTGTAAGTCTAAAACAAGAACTAATAAACCTCCTCTTGGTTTGACTACACTGGTCACCAAGGGAAGACTAGACTAAATTTCTGTTATTTGTTGATAACAGATGTCTGAACCAGTATAAAATCCTGTCTCATTTATTTTTTTTGCACTGGTTTTTCATTTCTAGAACTAGTACTAAAGAACTTTAAAGTCCAAAGAGACAAGCTTTTCAAAGCTAAAGTCTCGATTGCAGAACTTCCATAACACTACAGCAGACTTAGGTAGTGTAGACTAGCTCATTGCTCTACTGCACTGCCTGGTAAAATTTTTGAAATAACCTATTCACCCCCCCCCCCCCCTCTAGGTTATTTCTAGGACTTTCAATTGGTATTAGAGCCTAACTTTCCAGACTTAACCGTCATTTGAAAGAAAATGTCAGATTTTTATATTAGACTGCAAAGAAACTACCCAATCTTCATCTGAACTCTGTTCCCTGAGCAATGAAACTCTGATACCCTGAAGTCTTCTCGGCCAATCTGATTTACTCGGCACTTCAACGAAGTCGTTTCTCCTTCAGAACACTGACTCTCTTAAACACTTCCTAAGACTATCTGATGTATAATACTCGAGAGAAATAATATTGATAGGACATAAACAAATATTTTGACACATCAAATCATTAATGGTGACAGACAAAGTAATCAAAGCATAAATCTGATCCACTCCTTCAACTAGGCATAAAGTCTAATTCACCTCTTCATCCAAGGAATTCTCCAAGGATCAGATCACTTCTTACCAATAGGAAATAATGTGCACAATCCTCACCAAACACAAGCTCAATTGGGCCAAGCTGCTTATGTATCAACTGGCCAAGGTAGTAGAGGCCAAACATCCTTTATTTAGAAGAGTAGATTGTGATCTAAACCATCTACATATGCAACATTATGAATACTGATTGTACCTGTTCCCAAAGTCCCATAACCTTCTGTCTTACTAGTTCTACTTTCACCGAAAATAACACTTGGTCCATCTTTGGCTTTGAAGTCAATGAGTAAAGCCAAGTTTCCAGTCATGTGCCTTGAGTCTCCACTGTCTAAGTACCAAATTTGTTCAAGATGCTTCTGCAAGATATCAACAAATACGCACAAGTTGGTCCTCAATTTATCTTGGGTTTAGGGGGTTAGTTAACAAAGACTTAGGAACCTATATACACTTTCTCTTTGAAGGTGGATAGATCCAACATACATCTGCAGAATATTCTGATTCATAACATAGATACCATTTCTTGTTCATGGCATTCTGCAAACTGTTATACTGTGAATGATGTATACTATATGGCTCAATTCGTTTAACCGATGTCTGTTCAGTTCTCTTGTGAAATCCTAAATCGGGTTTGTTAGTCTGAAAAGCACGTAGGGGAGCAATAGTTCTAAATCTATTAGACTTTGTCTGATGGGTAGTCTACTGCATGGGCACATCAGGAGCTAAATGTTAAGCAGACTTAACGAAACATGCTCACACCCTATCCCTTCTCTAGAGTCTCCTCTATGAGAAATCTGATCAAACACAGCAAGCTTATTCCATTTTCTAATAGTTTCTTCCAGTTCAGACTTCTCCCTAGTAAGGGTCTCTATCTGGGACTTCTGTGATCTGATCATAGAGTTCAATGAGTCTATTTCTAATTCTTGTACATTCTGATTCTTAGACTCATCGTCTCTGGACTCTAGATTAGACTTCAGGAGATCTCTCTCCTTCTTCACAGCTCTACACTCTCTATCAAGCACTCTGTACATTCTAGAAAAGTCAATGAGTTTTTTAGACAGGTCTCTAATCATCTCTCTCATCTCAACATCAGACATATCAGGATTAGAGAAATCAAATATCTCATCAACATCAAATTTTCTAGCCATCAGACAGAGTTCAGCTTCCTCATCAGATTCAGAAGATTCAGTATCGCTCTAGTTCTTGTCTACCAACATTGGCTTCAGCCATTGTCCTTTTGATTGTTTGTTGTTAACAGACTTTTTTGCCTTCTCCTTCTTGGATTGGCCATTAACAGGATTAGATGTCCTCTTTTTTCTGAAAGCAATCTGTTACAAAGTGACCAGTCTTACCACAATTATAGCAGACAGCTCTGTTATCTCTTTTCTTGGCTATCTGTCTAGCATAACTTCAAATCCCCTTTTTCACAAAGGAATTTGTCCTCCTGGTAATGAATGAAACCATCTCTTCTTCATCAAAATCCATATCTGCCATATCATCTTCATCAACATCAGTAGATATAACAGACATATTTTTGTCTGTCTTCCCAATCACAGCCTTTAGTGCAATAGGCTTCGTTGGTTCTTCTTGCACTCTTCTCTACTTGTGCTCTAGTTCATATGTAAGTAAGTTACCATAGAGCTCTTGTAGAGAAATTGTAGAGAGATCCTTTGAATCCCTTATTACAGTGGTCTTTAAATCCCAGGAATATGGTAATGATCTGATGAATTTATCCTCAAGATCATAAACCTTTCTATACATCCTGTTTGAGTAGGACATTGAAGCGCTCGAACATCTCAGTCAATTCTTCTCTTGTACCTGAAGTCGTAGAAAATACTTCAATTCTCCCATTAAACTCATTTGAAACTTAGATTTCATTAATGCAGCAAATCTTTCAAACAGTTTGTTGTTAGTGTAGCCAAATATAATGTTATCAACATAAATTTGTACTAATAGTATGTGTTCCTTATGCTTCTCAAGAAATAGGGTGGTATCTACCTTTCCTCTCTGAAAATTGTTCTCACATAGAAAAGTTGATAGAGTTCATACCATGCCCTTGGACCTTGTTTTAAGCCATATTATGTCTTGTCTAACCTGTAGGCATGATATGGATGTTCAAAGTCTTCAAAACCAGGAGGTTGTTCAACATATACCTCCTCTTTTAGCTTTCCATTGAGGAAGGTACTCTTGACATTCATTTGATAGACTTTAAATCCTTGATATACAGCATAGGCAAGGAACATCCTTATTGCTTCCAGTCTTGCAACAGGGGCAAAGGTTTTATCAAAATCAATTCCTTCTTCTTGTGAGTAACCTTTTGCGACTAGCCTGGCGTTGTTTCTGATGACTGTTCCATTTTCATCAGTTTTGTTCTTGAACACCCATTTGCATCTAACAACTGGATAATTTTTGGGTCTTGACACCAGATACCATACTTCATTTCTTTGAAACCCATTAAGTTCTTCTTGCATGGTATCAATCCAGTTTGGATCACTTAGAGCTTCATTTATTATCTTTGGCTCCATTTCTTATATGAAGCATGCAGACATACACTCTCGGTTGTTGCTCTTCTAGTCTGCACAGGTGCATCCTTGTCTCTAATGATGTCATCTTGTGTATGTGCCTTGATCCATCTCCTTTTGTCTTGATCAATGGTTGTGTATTCCAATTGTTGTTGTATTATGGGCTGCTCTGGCTCTGCTGCATTATTGTTCTCTTCAATGTGTGCAGACTGCTCATCCTTTTCTGCAGCCTCAAAGCTCTTGTCTGCATCCTATTCATCATCTATGCATGCACATTCCTCATTAAAGACATTAGCAACACGCATGGATATTTCAGATTCATCAAAAGATACATGAACTGACTCCTCAACTGTTTGTGTTTTCTTGTTGTATACTCTAAAGGCTTTACTAGTTATAGAGTATCCTAAAATGGTTCCCTCGTCTATCTTAGGGTCAAATTTTACTAGGTGATATTTGTCATTGTTATGTATATAACATTTTCATCCAAAAACATGAAAGTATTTGACACTTGGTGTCTGTCCTTTCCACAGTTCATAGGGCGTCTGCTTGTGCAGCTTATGTATGAGGCACCTATTCTGAACATAGCATGCGGTGTTTACTGCTTCTGCCAAGAAGCTTTTTGGTAAATTAGCATCAACAAGTATTGTTCTAGTAGCTTCAATAAGTGTTCTATTTTTTCTTTCTGCTACACCATTTTGTTGAGGTGTTCTAGATGCCGAAAAATTATGTTTAATGCCAAGGTCATTGCAGTAATCATCTACTCCTGTCTGATCAAATTCAGTGCCATGATCACTTCTAATTGTGATTCTTTCAGTACATTTCTCATTTTAAACTTGCCTTAGAAATCTAGTTAGCAGATTGCAAGTTTCACTATTTTTGTACAAAAACATTACCCATGTATATCTTGAATAATCATCTAGTATAAGTAGGGTATATTTCTTTCTATTCAAACTTTCTACATCCACTAGACCAAAAAGATCCATTGCAGTAGTTCTAATACTTTAACTAATTCTGATGAGTTTAGGGGTTTGAAACTTGCTCTAGTTTGCTTTCCCTCTTGACATGGTCTGCACAGCTTATCCTTTTTGAATTTGATTTGAGGAAGTCCTCTAACTAGGTTTTTTGAGGATAGTTTAGCTATGGTTTTGAAGTTCAAGTGTGCTAGTCTCTTGTGCCATTGCCAGTTTGTATCTTCAGCACCTTTTGTAAAAAAACATGTAGTTTGTGCTGATTGAGATGAATTGAAGTATACTACATAGATATTTCCTTTTCTAGTTCCTATCAGTTTGACTTCTTTGGTGATTTTGTCTCTTACTAGACATGAATCATGAGAGAACGAAAGATCATAATTTTTGTCACATAATTGGCTAATGGAAAGTAGGTTATGTTCTAAACCTTTAACATAAGCTACATCTCTAAAGATTAAGGAACCTGTACCAAGGGTTCTTCTGATATTGCTTGTTCACTTGCAGACGAGGTGTCACTGTTTTTCTCTTCTGTCATTGATCTCAGAATCTTTTCTTGAGCCTTTAAAGCTAGAGTTTTCTTCATAGCCTCATCAATTTGCCTCTCCTACTTCACTTCCAGGTTGTATGTATGCAACACACCATACAGTTGTGCTACAGACTTCTTGGCAAGATTCCTGGACTCCCTTATTGCTGTGGTCTTTGTTCCCCAGATCTCACCAAGTGATCACATGAATTTCATGTTGACTTCCTTGTTATCAAAAGTCTTCGCTAAAGTTTTGAGATTATTGATGATTACAATGAACCTCTCATAGAAGCTGGTCAAGTTCTCATCGTATCTCATTGAGACCCAATTATACTGCTGCATCAGGATATCTTTCTTGTTTTTCCTGATTTCATTTGTTCCTTCATTCCTAAGCAATAGAGTGCCCCATGCTTCCTTTGCAGTGGTTGTATGAACTACTATTTCAAACATATCATCATCAAGTGCTTTGAATATTTGATTCCTTGCTCTTCTGTCCACCAACACCAAATCCCAGTCCTATTTTGTCCAGGGAGACTTAAGCTTGTCTCCTTCCTTGGATGAATTAACTGGATTTGGCATCTTTGGAATATATGGCCCATTTGTGATCACATCATGCATTCTTTCATCAATTGAATCCTGATGTTCAAGCATCCTTAGCTTTCAGTGATTGAATTTGTCAAAAGAGCATGCTGGTGGTTCTCCACTGTTGGGGCATTTAGGTAGCTTTGGAGGAGCCATGATTTCTTCACAAAATAAACTGTTAGTAACTTCTTTGTAGAGATAAAAACAAAAGATAAGATCTTTTCTTTCCAAAACTGTTAAGTCTCGAAAGTCAAGCTCTGATACCAATTGTAAGATCCACAGATACAACGTAGAAGGGGGGAAGAGGGTGAATAGGTTGTTTTAAATTTTTCAGTGTTATGCAGCGAAATAATGGATTTCAATACACTGAAGTTCTTTACAAACCACTGAGAAGGTCTGCAACAGAGACTTAACTTTGAGAGTTTTGTCTTTGTTTGCTGTTGTGATTAATTCCTAATAGTTCTAACAGTTCAAAACAATGAAAAGAAAATAAAAAACAAAGGATTTATACTGGTTCAGACACTCGTTATCAACTGATAATCTAGAACTTAGTCCAGTCTTCTCTTGGTGACCAGTTTAGTCAATCCAAGAGGTTAGTTCACTATCTTCTTGTTTTTGACTTACAAGAAAACCCTTTTATAAGCTTTCTAACTTGTCAAAGGCGAAGAATCTAGACCCTTTGCACAGATCCTATTCTGGACTCTGCTGTAGCTTCTGTTCTTCAGTGCAAACTAGTGAACCCTTCTTCTTCCTGTTCTCAATTCAGCTCACTTGAACAGTCTGTGAATTCAGATTGGTTTTTCACACTTTGTATGCTCAATCAGTCGTTCAACAGCACTATTCTTTGAGCTCTTTGATCCCCTTTTATAAGCTGAGGGAATGAACCCGTGACTTGTGTACTTGACCTGATGGTGACAGCTTGTCACATGTGAACCTTCACTGATGTTGACAGCTCATCTTTTTCTGTTTCTCGTACCGTCACGCTGAATCTCAAATCTTCGATGTGATTAATCCTCCAACTTCTGCCCCAACCAAAGCAACCATCTCTACTGCACTCCAGTCTGCTGCGACTCAATTTGCACTCATTACCGTTGAGACCTCGTCTGTACCCAGTCACTGCTGCAACCTTGTCTGCACTCAGATCTGATGCAATTCATGCATTACTGTGTTGGTCCTTGTCTGCAAGATTAATACTAGATCGTGAAGAATTTGCAGGTCTTTTGTTGCCCATACATGTCTTGGCTGCTTAGCCAAAATTTTTTGTAGTAGTCTGCATCTGGTGGCCCACAATGCTCTCCATCTATGGCCATCTGCTCTCCAGCATCTGACCTAGATTGTAGACACCTAACTAATTTTTAGCCTAAGCACACTAACAACATCATGGCTAATAATTCTAAGTTTTATTCATCAATTTCTATACAACTGGTGGGATTGCACATTCCTATCACCTTCTTGGCATTCTTGCACAGGTTATCCTTCTTAAATTTTATTTGAGAAAGTCCTCTTACCAGGTTTTCTGAGAATAACTTGGCTATGGTTTTGAAATTTAGATGATCTAGCCTTTTATGCAATAGCCAATTTATATTTTCAGCATCTTTAGTATAGAAACACGTAATTTGTGCTTACTGAGATAAGTTGAAGTCTACTGCATAGATGTTCCCTTTTCCGCATCCTATTAGTTTGTCTTTGGTGTCTTTGTCTTTTACTTGACATGAATCATGAGTAAAGGAAACTTCATAATTCTTGTCTTACAATTGACTAACAGATAGCAGGTTGTGTTCTAATCCTTTCATATAAGCTACATTTCTAAAGATGAGGGAACCTATACCAAGGGTTTCATAACCTTTTATTTTTTTTTTCCTTGCCACTTCCAAAGATGAGTAGAGGTCCTTCTTCTTTTCTGTACTCTCTTAGTAGGCTTTTGTTCTCTATTATGTGTCCAGAGCATCCACTGTCATGTTACCATGTCCTATCTTGTTGCTCCTACAATAGATGGATGATGTCTTGTACATGGTACCCACAAATATGGGTCCTTACTTGTTAGTTTTAGGCACCCACAATTGAATAATTTTCTTGTGTGGTGTCCGGCAATTAAACGCTTTGTGATCGGGTTTGCCACAACTATAGCAATCATTCCTTGGTCTTACTATTTTAGGTAATCTGCTTGAATTTTTTCATTCGCTCTGCTGCATTCTGCATATGTAGTGGTGTTTTAAGTATGTTCTTCTCCATGTAGTATTGGAAGTTTCGTTCCATACTGGATAGTTTGGTGCATGATGAGGTTTACATGACCTCTTGTCAGCCTCATAATGAACTTTTGTCTTATATTCTCTCACTGCATGCACCTTGAGGTATTTCGCACTCGTTTGTGCTGCTGTTTTTTTCAAGGGCTCAACATTTTTGGGTTGAGCAGCAGAGACTTTACTGTTCTGCTTCCCTCTTGCAGCAGAGGTTTTACTCTTCTATAAAAATTTTACAGAAGTCTGTTTGACCTCTTCTTTGCTAGTTACAGAGCGGATATTTCTTTTTGAGTGTACAGCATCACTCATCCAGCTTTTGTATCCCAGTCTTGATCGATCACATGAGGATTGACCCATGTTTAGCATCTTCTACAAATCCAGGGTCTACCTGGGCTTGTAGCTGAGCGTTTCTTTTTGTGAGCGTTTTCACCACTACAATGAGAAGTTTTACCTTCCCATCTGATTCCTTTAGTTCATGAGCTATAGAGCATCCCAAGCTTCTTTTGCAGTGGTTGTGTGAACCACTATCTCGAATATGTCATCATCAAGTGCTTTGAAGATCTGATTTCTAGCCGTTGTCTCGACTAGCACCAAGTCTCAATCCTCCTTTGTCCAGAGAGACTTGGGTTTGTCCACTTCCCTTAAAGCATCGAGTGGATCTGGCATCTTTGGCATGTATGGTCCATCTGTGATTATATCATGCATCCTTTCATCTATTGAGTCTATGCGTGCCAGCATTCTCAGTTTCCAGTGGTTGAACTTGTCATAAGAATAGGCGGCTGGCTCGCGACTGTTAGGACACTTGGGTAGCTTTGGAGGAGCCATGTTCACTTCACAAAATAAACTATTAGTAACTTCTTTGCAAGGTTATACCAAATGAAATGACCTTTTCTTTCCAAAAACTATTAAGTCTAGAAAGTCGTGCTCAGATACCAATTGTAATTCCCAGAGGTACAACCTAGAGGGGGGGTGAATAGGTTATTTTAAAACTTTTTCGATATAAGGTAGTAGACTTTTTAACTAGTATGCACTAGTGATTCTTGAAGACCACAAGATGCGTCTACTGTAGAGACTTATGCTTTTAAAGTTTGTCTCTTTACAATCTCCAATTTGTTTCTAACAGTTATAATATGCAAAGCAATGCAAGGAAAAGTAAGAACACAGGATTTATACTGGTTCAGACACTCGTTATCAACTGATCAACGAGAGCTTAGTCTAATCTTCCTATGATGACCAGTGTAGTCAAGCCAAGAGGTGAGTTCACAATCTTTCTTTTTTATGCTTTACAACAAAACCCGTTTACAAGCTCACAAGTTGCTCAAGGATAAGAACCTAGATCCTTGCGCAGATCCTTCTTTGGACTCTGCCGCAGCTTCTTATTCTGAAGATCAGACCCCTCTTCTACCTGATTTTTTATGTCAGCTCACTTAGACGATGGCAGAATGATTTCTGATTTTTATTCTTTCTAAGAATGTTCATATATCATCGTTCACTAACCATTCCTCTGAGCTCCTTTGATCCCCATTTCTAGGATGAGGGAATAAGAACCCTGTCACTGATTTTGACACGCTTGTTTCAGCTTTTTTGATCCTAGTGAAGATTCTTCAGTCCATACTAGTGAACCCTCTTCTTCCTGTTCTTCAATTCAACTCATTTGAACAGTTTAAATTTAGATTGGTTTTGTACACTTTGTACGTTTAATCTCTCGTTCAACAACACTTTTCTTTGAGCTCTTTGATCCCATATCATAGGTTGAGGGAATGAACCCGTGACTGTGTACTTGATCATATTATGACAGCTTATCATATGTGATCCTTCACTGATGTTGACAGCTCACCTTTTTCTGATCCTCGTACTGTCACTCTATACCTCAAATCTTCGATGTGATTGATCCTCAGACTTCTGCCCCAACCAAAGCAACCATCTCTGCTGCACTCCAGTTTGCTGCACTCCAGTCTGCACTCAGTACCGTTGAGACCTCGTCTGCACCCAACTACTACTACAACCTTGTCTGCACTCAGATCAGATGCAATCCATGCATTGTTGTGTTGGCCCTTGTGTGCAAGATCAATCTTAGATCCTGAAGCATTTGTAAGACTTTTGTTGTCCATGCATGTCTTAGCAGCTTAGCCGAAATTCTCTGTAGTAGTCTGCATCTGGTGGCCCACAATGCTCTCCATTTGTGGCCGTCTGCTCTCCAGCATCTGACCTAGACTACGGATACCTTACTAATTTCTAGCCTAAGCACACTAACAAAATCATGGGTAATACTTCTAAGTTTTGTTCATCAATTTCTCTACAACTGGAGGGATTACACATTCCTATCAATCTCCTCCTAAATTGATGTTGACAAAACTTTTAAGTAAAACAACAAGTTACTGTATCTGCACAAGGAGGGGAACCTTAAGTTCATGAGATCTCTCCGATACTGCATTATATGGTTTAAAACAAGCTCCAAGGGCATGGTATGAAACTCTCTCAACCTTCCAATGTGAGAACAATTTACAAAGAGGAAAGGTAGATACCACCCTATTTCTTAAGAAACATAAGGAACATATACTCTTACTGCAAATTTATGTTGATGACATTATATTTGGTTGAACTAACAACAAACTGTGAGAAAGATTTGCTGCATTAATGAAATAAAAATTTCAAATGAGTTTAATGGGAGTTGAAATATTTCCTAGAACTTCAGGTAAAACAGTTAGAAAGTGAGATATTTGTAAATCAAGCCAAGTACCTGAAGAACACAGTTAAGAAATATGGATTAGAAAGTGCAAGTCATTTGAAAACCCCCATGAGTACAGGTATAAAAATTGATAAGGATGAGTGTGGAAAACTAATTAGTCAAACAATGTATAGAGGAATAATAGGCTCACTTTTATACGTTACTGCAACCAGACCAGATATCCAGTACTCAGTCTGCGTATGTGCAAGGTATCAATCTGATCCCAAGGAATCCCATTACACTGCAGTAAAGAGAATTATGAGATATCTCAAAGGAACTCCAGATCTGGGTGTATGGTATCCTAGGGAATCAGATTTTGTACTAACAGGCTATTCAAATGCAGATTTTACAAGTTGTAGAGCTGACAGAAAAAACACAAGTGGTTCATGTTAATGTCTTGGTGTAAGATTAATTTTTTGGTTCAGCAAAAAGCAGACCAAAGTGTCAACCTCTACTATAGAAGTAGAATACATAGCTGAAGGAAGCTGTGCTGCACAAGTACCATGGATGAGGTCACAACATGCAGACTACGGTATAATATTTTCAAAAACTCTAATATTTTGTGACAACACGTTTGCAATGACAATTTCAGAAAATCCTATTTTTCATGCCGGGACAAAGCATATTGATGTCAGATATCATTTTATCAGAGATTATGTGCAAAAAGGTCACATTAAATTATAATATATTTCAACAAAAAAATAAATTGCAGACATTTTTATAATGCCTCTTGATGAGAGCAAATTTATTCAATTTCGAGGTGAATTGGGTATGATTGATTTAAAGTTGTAAATTAGACAAAATGCTTTACTGCTCTACTACATATGGAGAATGCAGACCAGCACTATTTTTACCCTACTGTATTTCTATTTTTGGAAAGAAATAACGTTTTAAAACTGATTGCCTAAAATTTCGCAACAGTCAAAATCAGTGACTGAATCTCCGCAACGGCTAGTTATTAAATTGCAACCATAATTTTTTTCATAGGGTACAAATTTGAAAAATTGTTCAACTACAAACTCTCTCACTCTAAACATCCTAATTCTCTCTCTCTCTCTTGCGCTCTACTGCAAATCCTAGTTTGCAAATTCTCACAATTAATTTTCACGAACTTAAAAATTCTTCCCATCCAAAACTGTTCAAGCTTAAGAGCAGCGCAGCGCAACAAGAAAGGTTGAGTTGCAGACAGGAGTAGTTCTTGATATCGAGACTCTCAAGAATGAATCGATGAAGTAAAGGAGATATCCGAGCTAATTCAAGATGCAGTCCTAAAGTATTTATGTGAGAAGACAAGCAAAATCTATGACGACGAAGTACTTGACTTCATTGAGAAGTCCAAAGTTACTGAGGATTTTCAAGGCATCATGTACACATCCAACAAGAAAGTGAAGATAAGCATAACTCCAAAAGACTTCGAGTAGCTCTTTAGGGTTTCAAATGAAGGACCCAGAGCCATCCCACCATCAGTGGTGACTGATGGGAGGCACGCAATGCTCAGTGAAGAGAGGCATATGGAAGGAATATGAACTACAGACGTGGTGAAGAAAGTAATCATGTCTAGGGAATTCTCCAAGGATCAGATCACCTCTGATCAACAAGAAATCATGTGTGCTATACTCACCAAGCACAAACTCAATTGGGCTAAACTACTAATGTATCAATAGCCAAAGCAGTAGAGGCTAGATAGCCTCTAACAAGGGAGGAAGGCCATGGACAATGACCAAGCAGATTGCTGTAAAGAAGATTGGGAAGCAGCCTATAGGCTTCTCAAAGAAACCTGCAGCAGTGCAGATGACAACAAAGGCTATAGACCAGCCTGCAAAGAAAGAGCCTGAAAAGGCTAAAGGAAACCTGATCAATAAGGCACTAGAAATTAAACCAAAGCAGGCAAGTGTTGCAAGAAGGAAACTTGTCATGCTCACCTCGGATGAGGAAACAATTTCGGAGCTTCCTACTACATAGCCTAATAAAAAGGAAGCAGAAACAAGTCTGCACTAACAGAAGAGGAGACTGAGACCAGCTTTCAAGAAATAACAATTGTAGCAGCAATTGAGGCATCATCCTCAAAGGCCCTACCTCTAAAGGAACCAGAGATTGTAGTACTTCGTGACGCAAACATAGCGTTCAAGTATCTGAAGACTGGAGCTAATGAGAACCTTCATAATCTTATTCTACAAACTCAGAAAAGCTATCAAGAAGTCAGGAAAGGATCACAAGCACAGCTCAGGCAAGAGCTGGGTGCCCAAGGATACACAAGGAAGGAAATTGAGGCCATTGAAGCCAAACTCAGAAGGATGCAGACTAAGAAACCACTGAGTGCATCTGATGCAGCCTCACTAACAATAAGAACTATAGCAGCAGAGACATACACAATAGCAATCATTCTTGTACCTATTGCAGGAATGCAATTGGCAGCTGCTGAATCACAACAACCCTCAACTGCATCAGACGTATGGGCAATAACAACAACCACAACAAAACAATCTCCAGAGAAGGAAGAGATTGACAAGGCACCGTAGATCGTCCAGGCAGTCCAAGAGAAAGTTATGGAACACAAGGCCATAACAGACGAAATGCTTGGGAAACCACAGAAAGAGGCCATGATTCAGCAATTCATAAGGAGAATAAACTTCCAATCAAAAGGAAGGGCAAAGCTGCAAGGCCAAAACTCATTCCCTCTGTGCCAACTATAAGATACAGAATCAATGCAAATGGCTCAAAGACAGAAGTTGGGATAATTGATGGCATGACAGAAGCAGAAATCGATCGGTTGGTTCAAATTCAAAGAATGGAGGCCAACAAGAAAAAGAGGCCCACTGAACCCTACATATTGTTCAGTGGAGCTTTGGAAATCACGGACTCTACTCTCAAGACCAGAAGACAAAAACAAGCACAACTGCATCATGTTGAATTTGTACACACTCCAGAAGTAGAGGAAGACTTAAAGAAGCATGTTGATAACCATGTCCAGGCTACAACTCTGGAAATCTTTGATTATTTGTCAAGACCAACCATCGGCATAGCACCATCATCAGGAGATGATGATGATGGTAATGATGAACTTCCATAGCTAGAGGGCCATGATGATGATGATGATATCATTGATGAAGTTGTTGAGGAAGGGATCATGGAACAATCAGCAGGAAAGTCATTATTCCACTATAGAACTGTTAGGAATCAATCACAACACTAAACAGAGATAAACTCTCGAAGTTTAAGTCTATGCTACAGACCTTCTCAGTGGTCTGTAAAACACTTTAGTGTATTGAAATCCATTATTCCGCTGCATAATACTGAAAATTTTAAAACAACCTATTCATCCCCCCCCTCCCCCTCTAGGTGGTATCTATAGATCTTATAGAAGGCAAGCAGACTAGAGCAAGTTTTAAACCAATAAATTCATCATAAACAACTAGAGTTCTTAAACTACTTCACATGGATCTTTTTGGTCCAGTAGAAGTAGAGAGCTTAAATAGAAAGAAATATGCTCTAGTTATAGTAGATGATTACTCAAGATATACATTGGTGATATTTTTACAAAAAGAGTGAAACTTGCAGTCTGCTGATTAGGTTCTTGAGACAAGTTCAAAATTAAACAGGAACTAAGGTAGTCACAATCAGAAGTAATCATGGGTCTGAATTTGATCAAGCAGGGGTCGACAAATACTGTGCTGATCATTGTATAAGACAGTACTTCTCTATACCTAGAACACCACAGCAAAATGGTGTAGCAGAAAGGAAAAATAGGACACTCATAGAAGCAGCCATAACAATGCTTGCTGATGCAGACTTACCTAAAAGTATCTGGGGTGAAGCGGTAAAAACAGCCTATTATGTTCTAAATAGGTGTCTTATACATAAGTTACATAAGAAAACTCCCTGAGAATTGTGGAAAGGAAAGACACTGAGTGTCAAGTACTTTCATGCGCTCGGATGCAAATGTTACATTCACAACAACAACAAACAACACATAGGAAAATTTGACTCTAAGACAGACGAAGGACCGTTTCTAGGATATTCCACAACTAGCAAAGCTTTCAAAGTATACAATAAGAAAACACAAACAGTTGAGGAATCAATTCACGTTTTCTTTGATGAACCTGAAACATCCACTCGTACTGCTAATGTCTTTGATGAGGAATGTTCATGCACAAATGATGAACAAGATGCTGACAAAGGCTCTGACGTTGCGGTGAAGGATGAGCAGACTGCAAACGCAGAAGAAGACATCACCGCAGCAGAGTCAGAGTAGCCCACAATACAACAACTAGTGGAGATCACTGGAGACAAAGATAAAAGAAGATGGATCAAGGCACATACACAAGATGTCATCATTGGAGACAAAGATGTACCAGTGCAGACTAGAAGAGCAACAACCAAGAGTGCATGTCAGCCTGTTTCATATAAAAAATGCAGTCAAAGACAATAGAACAAGCTCTGAGTGATCCAAATTGGATTGATGCCATGCAAAATGAATTGAATGAATTTCAGAGAAATGAAGTGTGGTATTTGGTACCTAAAAACTATCCAGTTGTTGGCTGCAAGTGTGTGTTCAAAAGCACCAATATTTTGTGACAACACATCTACAATTGTAATTTTAGAAAGTCTAGTTTTTCATGCAAGGACCTAACACATAGATGTCAAATACCATTTTATCAAGGATCATGTGCAAAAAGTCATATCAAATTGGAATCTATACCAACAAAAAAAACAAATCACAGACATTTTTACAAAACCTCTTGATGAGAGTAAATTTATCCAATTTCAAGGTGAATTAAGTATGATTGATTTAAATGAGTAAATGACCAAAAATGCTCTGCTGCTCTACTTCACATGTAAGACGCAGACTAGCATAAATTTTCACTCTACTGCAATCTATTTCTGAAAAAAAAAACGTTTCTATAATTATCTTCCTAAATCTATGCAACCGTTAAATAAATGACTGAAATTGCATAACGGTCACTTTTTGAAATAACAATAGTAACTTTTAATTAGGTATAAATATGCAAAATTCTTGAACGCAAAACAACTTTACTCTCTCTCTCTCTCTCTCTAAGAATTCCTGAATTCTCTTAGCCTCTACTGCAAACCGTAGCTCAAATTTTCAATTCCTAACTTTCACGAACGATCAAATTCAATTCCAAATACTTTCAAAAATGGCAAACACCCGTTCTAATACACCATCAAAGAGCGACAAAACTCAAGATCAAAGAAGCCCATCGAAGAAAATCGAACTGCAAACTGAAGTTGTCGTGGACTTCGAAACCCTAAAAAGGGAATCTGATGAAGTTAAGTAGATTGCAGAATTGAAACAAGATTGCTGGGTTGAAATACCTACGCGAGAAGACCAGCAAGATATACAATGACGAAGTGTTGGATTTCATAGAAAAGGAGAAGATGGCAGATAACTTCGAATGCATCACATACACCTCCAGTAAGAAGATTGGGATTATTATTTCTCCCACGGACTTTGAACAATCGTTCAAAGTTTCAAATGAAGGACCTCGAGACATCCCAACCTCAGTGGTGAGCGATGGAATACATGCGATGCTGTGCGAAGATCATCAATAGGAAGGGATCAAAACAATGAAGAAGTACCTGTCAAAATCACATAAGCTGCTATTAGACGTGGTCAAGAAGGTTATCATGTCAAGCGAATTCTCAAAGGATCAAATTACCTTTTATCAACAAGAGATCATGTGTGCAATCTTAATAAAGCACAAAATCAACTGGGCGAAGCTTCTGATATATCAACTAGCCAAATCAGTAGAGGCCAGACAACCTCTACTGATATATCAACTAACCAAATCAACAGCATCTTCCTCAAAGAGAAGCTTAAACTCTCAGATAAGAAAGGAAGGCCATGGACGATGACAAAACAAATCGATATAAAGAAGATTGGGAAGCAGTCAATTGGCTTCTCAAAGAAAGCAAAGGAGGTGCAGACCACATCAATAGCTTCAGGTCAACCTATCAAGAAACCCGTGGTGAAGGCAAAGGAGAAAATTGCCAAGAAGTCTATAGAATGTAAACTGAAGCAGACTGCAAGAGAGAAACAAACAAAAGTTACAAGAATGAAACCGATTCTGCAAACCTCTAAAGAAGTAGAGGAAACCCTATAAAGGACACATGCTGCACAACCAGCAACTCTGGAAGCAGAAGTAACACAGTCAATTCCTGGAGACGAGTAGACTGAAGCCATTGCAAAGAAATCAACAATAGAGTTAGAAATGATTCCTCTTGCAACCATTGAAGGAGGGACATCATCAAAGACAATCCCTCAAAAAAAAAAAACCAGAAATAGCTATACTTCATGATGCAAACATTGCATTAGAGTACCTCAAGACAGAGGCGGATGAGAATCTCCAACAACTCATCTTTGAAGCGCACCAGAGCTATCAAGAAATTAGGGAAGGGCCTATGGCACAACTTAGACAGGAGCTGAGCGCCAAAGGATACAAAAGAAAGAAAATTGAAGATATCAAGGCCAACGTGAGAAAGATGCAGACTGACCAACCTCTCAGCACCTCTATTACAGTTGCTCTAGCAATCAGACCTACTACACCTGAAATGAAATCATCCACAACTGCACTCGTTCCCATCTCTATTATTAGAATGGAGTTGGTAGGAGTTGAAGCAGAATATCCCTTCACAGCATCAGAAGTCTGGGCTATAACAACAACCACCACAGGAACTGCAGACAAGAAGGAGATACAAAAAACTCTGCAGACCATCCAATCCATTGAGGCAAAGGTGACAGTGCATAGATCAAGAATGGATGAACTATTGAGCAAACCTGAAAAGGAGGCCATGATATAGGAGTTCATCAAGGAACATCAGCTTCCATTGAAGAGGAAGCCGAAGGCTCCAACTCAAAGGCCAAAACTAATCCCATCAGGACCTACCATCAGATACAGAATCAATCCTGATGGAACTAGGACATAAATTGGCATTGTGGATAATATTACTAAAGTTGAGATAGAACCACTCATACTTATTCAAAGAAAGGAAGCTACCAAAAAGAAGAGTCCCACAGAACCATACATCCTTTTCAGTGGAGCCCTAGAGATCAAAGACTCAACTCTAAAGACAAAGAGACACAAGTAGGCTCAACTACAAGCTGTGGAGTTTGTCCACACACCAAAGGTGGAAGCAGAATTGAAAAGACTGGTAGACAAGCATTTCAGAGCAGCAACCTTAGAGATCTATGACTATCTGTCAAGACCAACCATTGGCAGACCACCATCTCCTGGAGATGATAAGAATAATCAAAAAGAAGAAAGTCATGATGACAGTGAAATGATTGATGAAGTTGCCATAGAAGGTATTGAAGAACTGTCCACATTACAGCCAGCAAAAGAAGAACCAGTAGTAGCAGAGGAGTCAGCAGCAGAAGGATCAGTAACAAAGGCATCAGCAGCAGGCGAACCAGCAACAAAAGGATCAACAAAAGGATCAAAAGGATCAACCAGTAGCAGAGACTACTTCAGAAGAAAGAGCAGCAGAGGTTGAGCAAACTGCTGCAATCAGAGAAATTAAACCATCTACAAAGGAGGAACATACTCACCAAGAAGCATTTACAGAAATCACAACCCTTGACCTAACTCCAGCACAAACGGAGGAAGTGGTCATAATTGAAGACGAGGGCTTTGAAATGACTTCTGTAGTCAAGAATGGGCAAACTGTAAAAGACATCTCCTCTAAAGAGATGATACTTCAGGCAATCAAAGAGCACCTCATGAGTGATACTCCTACAAGTCAGCAGCATATGCACACTCAAGGTGTACCACCTCTGAATTCGTTGTTCACTCCCACATCCTCCTCCAGCCTAAAGCAGACTAGGGCAGACTCTCCATCTGTGAGATTCCCACAAGGTCTATTGTATGGTGCAACTTTCAATATACCCATGACACCTCAGACTGCATCCAGAAGTCTGAAACAAGCATTAGAAGACATCAAGTTGACAACAATACATGAAAGACCATCCTCCACTGCCAGAGAGACAACCATTGCTGGGCTCACTCATATATAGCAGCCCTCTCCATCCTCTCAAGAGACAACAGTGGAATACAGGCTGCGACAACTGGATCAGGAAGTATGCAACATGCATCAATGGACTAAAGATGCCTTTAAAGATCTTCTTGGAAAACTGGAACCAGTTGCAAACGAGCTGGCGTCAGAAAAGGAAACCAAGAACAAATGCTATGAAGAGTTTCAGGATATCCTTTCTGACATCGCTTAAAGTCTTCTAAAACAGATTCAACGGAGCAATGCCCTTAATATTCAGCAATACAGGCTCAGCTCCTCGAATCTCAACAAACTCAGAGGACAACACTCAGTAGATCTCCGCAGACTGCAGACCTCACTTTTGTCCACTCAAAGGCAGATTCAGAAAGATATTCTCAACAATGACAAAAGATTAAGTCTACTGGAAAAGCAAGCTGCAAGTTGAGGCTGCAAAGGCCACAGCTACTCAACAACTCACCTCCTCGGAGCTAAGAGCTCGCAAAATTGCAGTTAAAGTCCTTATAACAGCTCTAGGAGATACTAACAAAAAGGGGGAGAAAGCATCAGTAAGGGAAGGCGACAGAAACAGCAATAGTAGCAAAGCAAAAATCTATAACTGAGCTCATAAGAAGACCTCAAGCTACAACAGAAGGAGAAAGGTCAGTAAAGTACAAAAAGGCTTCACAAGAACCCTCAAGGCGTTAGGGGGAGAAGAGAAGGCATGGAGGACAACATGAAGACTACCCTCCAAAGCACAGCAGAGGAGGGGAACAACATAGGTAAATCCTTTGTTGAGCTGTAACTTTAGGTTCTAAATTTTTTTTCTTTCTTTCTGACAATGTAAGTAGGTATCTTGTTGTTTTTATTACTTAAAAGTTTTATTAGCATCAATTTAGGGGGAGATTGATAGGAATGTGCAATCCCTTTATTTGTATTGAAATTGATTAACAAAGCATAAGAGTTAACCATGATGTAGTTAGTGTGCTTAGTCTGAAAACCAGGTTAGTAATCTTTAGTCTAGGTTTGATGCGGAAGAGCAGACAGGCACAGGTGGAGAGCATTGTGGGCCACCAGATACAGGCTACTACAGCGAGATTACAACAAGGCTGCTAAGACATACATGAACAGCAAATGACCTTCAAATGCTTCAGAATCCAGGATCAATCTTGTTGACAAAGGCCAACACAATAATGCAAAAAAGGTTGCAACAATTCTGAGTACGGATGAGGTTACAGTAGTGACCGGGTGCAGACGAGGACTCAACGGTACTGGGTGGAGAATAAGTTGCAGTAGACTGAGTGTAGCAAAACTGATTGCAAGGTTGGACGAGGATCAAAGGGTTGGTCAAATCAAAGATTTGAGGTATGAAGAATCTTCACTAGGATTAAAAAAGCTGAAGCAAGTCTTTCAACATCAGTGATGGGGTCGCTGTGAGGAAACATACAAAGCTGTCAACATCTGAATAGTATAGTCACGGGTTCTCATCCCCTCTGCCTATAAAAGGGGATCAAAGGAGCTCATAGGAATGGTTGGTGAACGATGATATTTGAACATTCTTACAAAGAAGAAAAATCAGAAATCATTGTGCAATCGTTTGAGTGAGCTGAAACAAAGAATCAAGAAGAAGAGGGGTCTGATCCGAAGAACAAGAAGTTGCAGCAGAGTCCAAAGAAAGATATGTGCAAGTATCTAGGTTCTTACCCTTGAGCAAGTTGTCAGTTTATAAAGGGGTTTTCTTGTACTCCATAAACAAGAAAGATAGTGAACTCATCTCTTGGCTTGACTACACTGGTCACCAAGGAAAGACTGGACTAAGCTCTCGTCGATCAGTTGATAACGAGTGTCTGAACTAGTATAAAATCATATGTTCCTATTTTTCATTGCATTGCTTTGCATATTATAACTGTTAGAAACAAATCGAAGAGCGTAAAGACACAAGTTTTGAAAGAATAAGTCTCTGCAACAGACGCATCTTGTACCTCTGGGAATTACAGGTGGGACGTCACATGCTATAATACATGCACGTTTTTCATAGCATGTTACGCCTGAAAGTATATTAAAAGCCTTTTTATTAAAGTGAAATTCAACTTGTCCAGTTCTTTATATCATAATCATTTTGTTTACCTGTTACTTTATTTATTTCTCATACTTGTGTCCCGACAGTGATCTATCCTATCATGGTACATTAATTATTATAACAATGCCGCTACACGTGCTACAGTATAGATATCTTCCATTTTCTACTGCAACCACACAATATAGTAAGGCACTCCCTCGCCTTATCCTCTACGACCCACGTAGACTGTACCGTCGATTGACTCCCTCCAAACGAGTTGTTCAACACCTAAGCTGCCAAGGAGGCTTATGCTTGAAAAGCAATCACGGGTCCCTGTAAGAAATCGTCCAGCAACCCCTATGGCTCCCTCTAAAGAACTACCCAGCATCCGATCTGTGAGCATTGGCCAAATCCTGTACAGACTCAGATCCTTACAAGCAGTTGCCAGCAACCTCAATGGTCGTGTTGTACGGACGGAAAGGAGAAAGCTAACGTTTCTCCTCCTCTAGTAACTCGCTTGTCTCGATCTCGATGAACTCGTCTCCGTGTGAGATTCGACCCTCCCAGTAGGCTTGACTTCATTATTCAGATTATATACGTATTCCTATTTAAATGTTGTTAATTCCTCACTCGATGTTCTGTAATATTAAGTTATGAATATTTAGGGAAACCTTAAAATTCTCGTCCTCCCAGGTCTACTAGAACATTACACTAAATCACACAACTACGAAACAGAATCGTTTGTGTCACTAAAACCACAACAATCCCACAATCAAACCAACACCGCACCATCCATGACACATAACCGCAACACTTCTACCCCGTACAATCAAGTGATCAACATTGCCCCAATCTCACCGTATTCCCATGAATTATCGTATCACCACACTACCAGATCACATACAGATCTACACCACAATACATCATACCACAAACCCAGATCATAACCAAGAAAGTTTGAAGAGGGTTAGGTTACATTACTAAAGAGGGTGTCGGGTGGGGGAAAAACAGGTGGTGGCGGGGGTGACAATGACGGTTGCTGGCTGCGGGGTATGGGGCATCGGCGGTGGGGGTTGGGCGACACTGTTGGGTCATGGGTCGGAGGAAAAGGGAGGCAGGGAAGGGAAAAGGGGGTCGGTGGCGTGGCAGGGCTATGGAGCAGGGCAGCGGGAGGCTGGGAAAGAGGAGAAGGGAAGGAAGGTAAAAGGGGGAGAGAGGAGAGGCGGCGATGTTGGTTGGTTCGGAGGCGGCGACAGCAAGGCTGGGGAGGCGATGGTGGAGATTTAGTACCGGTGGGTGAGTAAGGAGATGGGAAGGGAGTAAGAGTGGGCGATGGTGGTGTCGGGTCAAGGGGAGAGAGGAAGATGAGGGGAACAAAGATAAGGGTGATGTGTCGTGACGTGATGAGGCGCACAGGTAGTGGTGTAAAAAATACGGGCTTGGGCCGGCCCGGCCCCTCGACCCATTACTGTATATAGGGCCAAGCAGGTTGGCCCGGTCCTGAGATTTTTACGGGCCGGCCCGGCCCTTTTTCTCTTAAACGACGGCCCAGCCCTAGTCCAGACCCTTATCCAAAGGGCCTAAGGGCAAGGTGAGGATCGGCCTAGCCCTTTCATTATGCTATTTAAGAAAAAGACCGCTAAGTTTTGGACCAAAACCGTTGACGAGTTACAAAAATCATTCACGGTTTTGGGAAAAACTTTAACGGTTTTATATAAACCATATACGGTTTATATGAAACCCATCATGTATGCCTCAATTTTTTATAATCGTTGACGATTTTCAGAAAAACGCATGGTTTCGGATGGGCAGAAACCCTTAACCATCAAAACCGTCATCAATTTAGAATATTATAAATGTCATACCCTAAAATGTATAGCATGTGTTCAAATAATACATTACAAATGTTGAATAACACAAAATGTATAGCATTTAATAAATCAAGCATAGTATAAAATATACAACCTAAAAAATACAACATAATAATCACATATAACATTAACAATGTCCCATAATATTACAAATGTTTATTTCAAACATACACTACAAATATCAAACATTAAAAATGTTCAAAAATCAAAATACATAACATTAAAAATGTATCCACAAACCTGGTCAAACCAACATTTAATCCCATAATCATGGCATGATAAGCCCTAAATTTAGGCAAAAATATCTATTAAGTCTAAAGCACGTCCTAAGCCGTTAAAAGACTTAATAAAAAGTTTGAACTACATGTGACTTGATCCCATAAGGGTATGTTGGCAGCCTTCACAGGCATAGATGCAGTCGCGTAAACTATAAGTTAATAATCAACCTTATAAGTTAATACACCTTAACTCCAAGTTCGTTTTCAAACTACATAAGGCTTGATCCCATCAGGGTATGTAGACAACCACATCGGTGCACCCATAATAAACTCTAAGTTTAAATCCAACTAAAAGTTACAACCAATGAACTACATTTGATTTGATCCCACCAGGGTATGGAGACAGCCACAAGGTGCAACCTCATTAATTAAAAATTAATCAACTTTGTTTTCACATGATTGACCTGATCTTAGTGTGAAATGATAACTATTTCCTTGTTATTACTGACTCTCTATGTTAGTGTGATAGGTTATCCTTAAGTTAGAAGCTATGCAGAATCACACTCTTTTCATATTTGTGTGTAATATGTGTTAATTAACCTGATGTTAATATTTCGACACTAAAAATATGTGTTCATGAAACCAACCTAAAATATTCTGTTCAAAATGGTAGTTTTAGGTCATGCATCATATGAGTGATAACTATACGCGAGTGCTCGCTGATCCTATTTGCCCGGACATGCCGCGGCAGTAGGACAACATTATCTTTATCTCAAACTCTAGTCAGTTGGGGATGACCAACTATTTGCACGGTTGGAACTCCTACTCTTTTTCTTTTTGTATGGTGAGGACGACATATGCATCATGAATATGCGTGTTTATTCCCGCTCTGATTGCTTTTACTATAAGTATGTTATTTATGCGTGATCACCTGATGTATAACATTTGAGATTCTCATGAAGATTATTAGATTTTTTAGCCATATGCTTAGATTCATGTAAATTTATAGGACAGTTGTATTATTTTAGACCTACTGATGTGTGGTATGGCTTTTCATAGGAATCATTTGTATATTATTTTTGACCTACCAACATGTGGTATGGCTGTAACTAGATGATTAGTACGATGTAAAGTACAATCATAAGGACACTTCATTTGATTAGAAATCTTTATGAGAATCTCTTAAAAAGAACCTATTCATTATGTGTTGATGCAAACTCTTTGTGTGACAGGTGCCATGGGATATATATGAGTGTGGTTATAAAGCATACAATTCATGATATATCTATGTCTAACGTTTTTTGTTGCAGGTTATCATTAGAAATAAAATCCCATGGCAAAATATACGTGCGCCAAGCAATTTGCAACTGCCTCATATCATGTTTCCATCTCTTACAGGCCATAGAATGCCAATTCAAGTAGTCAAAAGTTAAAAACTTAGGAACCATAAAAAATCATCTTATTTCTCATCACCTAGAGTGCTTTAAGGTTGATTATCAGTAAAAATACGAACCTTTCTTACCTCTAAAAGAGTATGAATCACTAGGCTCAATAAACATAGGTTTTTCATTAAATGATTGATATATTCTATGTGTGCGTACTCCATGTTGATTCTGTTCAAAATATTTCTGTGTTATAAACTTGTTACTAATTGGAAGCGAAGATGCTTTAGGATTCTTTCACCTAGGGATCAGTAGAGACTACATAAGTAGGGGTGGAGAGTGGTAGCTCAAAACGCGACCTTCCCATTGCTTAACTTAACTCTCGAACCTGAACTCCTAAAGCAAATCATTGCTAAGTCTCTAAGACTCATCTTTCCTAATTTGTTAAAAAAAAATTAGGTGACGACTCCAAAAGCCTTCAACTAGGAGCAACTTAGAGATCACCTACACCAATGAGTTTCCCCTCTCCGCCTGTGAGACGCGATTCTCAGCCTTCACAGAAGGATAGTCGTTTTCACAGTTACACCGCCTGTTATTGCTCCGTTTTCATTCCTTTTGGTTGTTGGCTTGTTTCACGGTTGAATCGTCAAAAACAGGGTTCTTATTGCTTCCATCTAAACAGCGAATACGTGAGATTGCTTGTTGAGGATATTGACTATTTGACTCGGTGATTCACAAGGGATCAGCGTATTTTTTCTTAGTGGTATAGTTTTGAATGACATATTGGAGTAAGTCAAACCTTGATGCTAAAATGAATGCAGTCATTTTTATAATTTGGTATCAAAAAATATATGCGACAATTTGGAGCTATTTAACACCCCAAGAGGTTCAATTATAATAAATCTTCTCACGATCACAACATTCTTAGTGTTTCCATAACGATTTAACTATTGAATATTTATTTATGATTTTTTATTATATTTTTCATCATGTTGTGTGGATTTCAGCCTTTTTTTTAACTATTTTTTAAGTAAATTTTTTATTCAATGTTTAATTAATTTTTCAACTATATATTTATATAATTCTTGATTAAGATATTTTATTTGTAGCAAATCGGCAATTTTTTAATAGGAGAAAATAAAAAAAAGTCATCATTGGTGACTTGATTAGGATAGGTGTACTCAAAAGTGATGTCAAATATAGAATTAATTATAACTCAGTTCTATATTTACATTCATTTTAATTTATAATTGGAATATTATTTTTTTTATTTCATGCCAAATCATTATAAATATATAATACAAATGTAGAAAACTTTTTTGGTTAGTCCTCCACATGTCATTTTCTTCTTGGTTAATAGTTATGTACATGTCAACTCATTATCAAGTTATTTGACAATGTGTTTATTGAGATTTAAGAAATTTTTGTTAGTCCTTCACTTTTCAAATTTCAATTGGTTTATACATATCAATATCTTATTAATTTAAACATATCAATTTTTTATTAATTTATACATGGTTATTAAAATGATCATTATTACTAAACATATGAAGCGTTTGATTCAAATCATTAACAAATATCATTAATTACTTTTATCATCAGGACAATTATATTGTATCAAATCTACATGTTAAAGGAGTAAAACCAATCCAAAGATATGAATACGATGAAAGTCTATGATAACAAATAAACTCAAAAGAAGTACTCCCTCTGTTCCATATTAATTGCAGCATATACGTATATTGTGCTATTTTATACACATAAATACATATTTCGTTTTCATATCAAATCACGTCTGATCGTCCCGCAACATGTATTAGGTTGAAAGAGTAACTTACACAAGCATTGATGTTTCACGATAAATTTATAAAAGACAATGTTAGAACGTCGTTGTGCGCGTATCAAATTTTATATCGATATACGTACAAAATCAAAACGTTTCAATTAAAATGGGACTAACACCTATATCATTTGAGATATAAGACATATCACTGATAATGGTCTTGTTATAGAAACAACACGACTTCATGGTTGGGCATACTCAATGGAGTCAAAATGGTTATCTACATTGCTGCAATCTTCAACCGGAAAAGAGAACTTGCGGCTAATAATACAAAGTGTGTCGCTAACAAATCCCCAATTCCTCCACTCTCCTCCCACATCTCCGACCACCCACCCGCCAACGATGACCTCAACAACCCCCTCCAACCCCACCCCATCGCCATCACCATCACTGCCTTCAACAACCCTCCTCTCCATATCAAACACATCCACGATCCAATCCTTCCTCGCCTCCTCCGCCGCCGATCCCCGCCTCCCTCAACCCCTCCGCGATGCCGCCGCATGTCTAGTATCTCGTTCTTCGGTCCCGTACGGGACTCTCCGGTCCATCTGGTCCGCCGCCGATCAGGGGACGAGGCCGGGGCTGAGTGATCTGTTGCGTCAATCGGAGTTCGTGTTTTCTAGCCCAAAACCGAGAGAAAAGGTGACCAAGTCGATTCTTGTGTTTTTTTTTATTATTATTCATTTTAAGGTTTTTGTTTCGGTTTTTTATTTGTTTTGAGCTGAAAGTGAGGGAGAGATTGTACAATTATCAACTCTGTCGAAAGTTGAAAGTCTCTGAAATAATTTTGGGTGATAAGGAGATATACGATACTACTAATATTAATTTTGAGTTTGTACCATTAGTTTGAGCTTATTGATAGTGTTGGTTTTTAACGTGATATCAGAGTATGTGTTGCATAGGTCATGACTCATGAGTGGAACTCTTGTATGTGGTGTGCGTTCATAATTTGGTATGTGATGGGCCATGAGCTGAAGTCGATTGATGGTGATAAACGGTTCCTCTTTTCCAATTCGACGTACCTTGGTGTCTAGCAGCATTGAATTTGATTTTGAGTGATTGACAAGTGTGGTAAAAATGGAAGATTTCAAAAATACGATTTTCTTTGGTGGAGCTACAAAATAGAGTTCGTTTAGTTAGTTGGAACATTGAGATCTTGAATGGAAAACTTTTAGAGGTAGTAGATATAATGGTTAAAAGGGGGATTCATATCGCTTGCTTACAAGAGACGAAGTGGACCGAAAATAAGGGTAAGCTTATTCAAAGTACGGGGTTCAAGCTATGGTATTGCGGTCAAAGTCGGATTAGGAATGGAGTTGGTATAATTATGCGTAAAGAGTTGGTAGAAAATGTGGTTAGTATCAAGCGTTGGAGAGATAAGATGATTTCTATTAAGGTGTTGATTGGAAATGAAGTGATTAATGTGGTAAGTGCTTATGCCTCGCAAATAGGTCTTGGAGAAGATGCTAAGGTTCAGTTTTGGGAAAATATGGATGAAGTAGTACAGTCGATCCCTGAGAGAGAAAAAGTCTTTATTGGTGGGGATTTAAATGGACATATCGGTGAGGAGAAAGATGGTTACTCAGAGGTTTACGAAAGATTTGGTTTTGATGAGAGAAATGTAGAAGGGAGAAGTATATTGGATTTTGCTGTGACATATGACTTTATGGTTGCAAATATCTTTTTTAAAAAACATGAAGAACATTTGGTAACCTTTAAGAGTGGTTTATGCAAGTCTCAAATTGATTACTTTCTTATGAGGTGAAGAGATCTGAAGGATTGTAAGGACTGTAAGGTTATCCCAGGAGAATATTTGACCATTCAGCACCGTTTGTTAGTTATAGATGTATTTCTGTCTCAAATAGAAAAGAAGAAGAAAACAAAATGTAATCTCATAAGGACAAAATGGTGGAACTTAAAAGGAGATGAGCAAAAGCTTTTTAGAGAGAGGTTGTTGAGAGAAGGTCCATGGACATTTGACGGGAGTGCATGTGAGATGTGGGATGCGATGGCTGAATGTATCCGACGTATAGCGAAGGAGACATTAGGACAATCTAAGGACCAACCATCGTTGGATAAAGAGGGGTGGTGGTGGAGTAAAGAGATTCAAGATAAGATAAAGCATAAGAAAAAATGTTACAAGGCTCTGTTTAAATGTCATAGTAATGAAAATTTAGAGAAGTATAGGCGCGCCAAAAAAGAAGTTAAATATGCTGTGAGCGATGCGAATAATAAATCGTATGAGAAGTTGTATGAAAGACTGAACATAAAAGAGGGGGGGAAGTGTTTAAGTTAGCTAGATCAAGAGACAGAAAAACTAAGGATTTAGATCAGGTAAAGTGTGCTAAGGACAATGGCGAGCATATTCTTTCGGCTGATGAGGGCATTAAGGAAAGATGGAGAGAGTATTTTGACCAACTCTTTAATTGCACAAGGGAAGTGTCCCTGAATGAAACAAGTGAGAATATAGATGTGATGATGAACCGATATTATTTTCGTCGCATTAGGACAGAGAAAGTTAAGAAGGCTTTAAAGCGGATGAGCTCCATAAAGTCTATTGGTCCAGATGAAATCCCGATCGAAACTTGAAAATGTCTTGGGATAGAAGGAATTAATTGGTTGACAAAACTCTGTAATAGAATTTTGATAGATAAGAAGATGTCTGATGAGTGGAGAAGGAGTACTTTGATTCCCATATACAAAAAAAAGATGTTCAAAACTGCTCCAATTACAGAGAAATCAAACCTATGAGTCACAGTATGAAGTTATAGGAGAAAGTGATAGAGAAAAGGTTAAAAAAAGCTACAGGGGTGACTGAGAATCAGTTTGGTTTCATGCCTAGTAGGTCAACCATGGAAGCTATTTATCTTTTACGATGTGTAATGGAACGTTATAGGATAGAGAACAAGAATTTACATATGGTTTTTGTCGACTTGAGAAAGGCGTATGATTCTGTTCTAAAAGAAGTGATTTGGAAAACTTTAGAAAAGAAGGGAGTGACGAGTATGTATATTGAGATTGTGAAAGACATATATGAAGGAGCTTCTACATGTGTGCGAACATATGCTGGTGAAACGACTGTTTTTCCTATTAAAGTGGGTTTACATCAAAGATCAGTTTTGAGCCCATACCTTTTCGTCTTAGTAATGGATGATCTCACTAGGCATATACACGATGAAGTACCATGGTGTTTACTTTTCGCTGATGATATTGCTCTGGTGGACGATACGAAAGAAGGGGTGAATGAAAAACTTGAGACTTGGAGGGAGACGTTGGAAAGTAAGGGGTCAAGGATCAGTAGAATCAAGATATAATATATAAAATGTGTCTTTAATGAGAGTAGCCAAACAAATTGTGAGAATGTATTGTTGGGAATAGAGCCTCTTCTTAAAACGGATTCTTTCAAATATTTAGGTTCGATGCTACATAAGAGTAGAGGAATTGATGCAGATATTGATCATAAGATTAAAACAGGTTGGCTGAAATGGAAGGACGTTTCAGGGATGCTATGTGATCTTAAAATACCTACCAAGTTAAAAGAAAAGTTTTACAAGACAGGTATTCGATCAGCGAGGCTGTATGAGTCAGAATGTTGGGTAATTAAGTGGCAACACGTACAGAAGATGAGTGTAAACAAGATGAAAATGTTAAGGTGGATGTGTGGACATACAAGAATAGATAGGATACCAAATGAAGTTATCAAACAGAAAGTAGGTGTGGTTCCAGTAGAAGATAAGATGAGGGAGTCACGACTAAAATGGTATGGTCATGTGAAACGCAAACCAGTCACAGCTCCTGTTAGGTGATGTGAAACTTGGGAGTTAGCACATGTCAAGAGAGGACGAGGGAGACCTAAAAAGACTATGAGAGAAACCTTGAAGTATGATATGGCCTATCATAATCTTACAGAAGATGTTGTACATGACAGATTGGAATGACGCCGTCGTATTCATTTAGCCGACCCACTTGATGGGATAAAGGCTTGATTTGTTGTTGTTGTTATTGTTGGAGCTAAAAAAAATAATGATTTGGAGAAGATCACGTAATGAGTTCTTTTGATAAAAACTTCTCTTTATTTAAAGATGTGGGCAAGTTGCTGTGAGGCAAAAATACTCGTACTTGTTTGAATGTTCTTAATAGCAAACAGGTGATAAAAGATCAAGTATTCAAAGAATGAATCGGTATCTTGCAATCACCCCTTGTATTTCATAAAAGATCATGAATGCAAACAGGCAAATTGGAACTATGACTGTTACTTTCGTTGTTATCTCATAATGCCTGTTGTTTATAGGCGCTTTATGACGTATATCGGATTATTGTATCTGTTGCTTTATGTTGAGTGGTCATTATGCCTGGCCCTTGTGGTTTCCTCGCAGTTAACTAAGTTGGCCAAATCAGCACCAAAGTTCTGTACAATAACACTTCTAATTTTATCCTTACAAATGAATACGAAAAAGCTACTTTTTACTTTGATATCAATCTTGGAAAAGAAATTTAGTCTTGGTTCAATTAAGGTCCAATCAATTTCAGGTTTGTGTCAAATGAAATATTGAGTTACCGGATACCATGAATGTCTAAAGTTAGCTCTCATCACTGTCAACTGTTGGTTGTTGGAGCCGATTTTTTCTTTTGCTTCTCAAAGATGTTCAATCTGAAAAAATAAAAATAAAAAATAAGTAAATAAATAAATAAATTTGGGCATCAAAATATGTCCTTCAGTTTTTCCGTATGTTGTATGGTCTTTTTTGTGTACAGAGTGAAGAGCTGAAGGCTAGACTGAAGAAACTAGAAGAATTAGCTGAGAGGAGAGCATATCAAGAGCTTGTCAAAGATATTACTCCAAAGAAGGATGCATATGAGCCTTTCTCTTCTTATAAAGATCAGATTGGATTTGGTAAGTGCATCATTTTGCCGAAACAAATGTTAAATAGAGAATCACTGATTAACAATTGTTCACTTTATTCTTTTCTTGAATGATGCAACCGAGGTAAAAGAAGGAGAGAAAAAAACTATCAGTGGGTTTTCCATGATCATTAGCTGCATATACATATCCACGCATTTTAAGAAAATACCTTGCTTTTTCCAGCGGTGCGTACACTAATATAAATGGTTTTAGCACAATCAACCATATTTTAAGTATGATATGCCCTATAATATGTCCTCTAATCTCTAATCTTAATGGAATAAAATCTCACAAACAAGCAGAAACTTAGGATTTCACCCATTGAGGAGCGGCTTCTATGCTGATGAGAAAGCCCTGCCAATTAGAGCTTCTCCAACAAGTGGGAATCTGAGGACATATTCATGTTTCCATAGGAAGGATATCTTATTGGAAAACATACTGATCAAACCATGGGAACTGATCTGACTCATTTCTGCGTAGCAAGGCCCACAATTGCCTAGATATGTCACATGGCAGTTTGTTCGGTTTGAGCTCTTTCAACTGTCTTATTGAATGGATGTTGACAGCCATTCACTTCAAGTGTGATGAATAGGTTTCGCTTTCTTGGGAGTTGGAAATGGGAATCCCTGAGGAAATTATTGAACTGCGTTTGTTGTGATGACTGATGAACCTGTGGTGGGAAGCTTGAATTGTACTTTGAGTGGGCTATGCAGATTATATAGGATTGTATAACTTCCATAAGTTTGTGCTATCACTTATTAGCTTTACACTCTTATCCTCTTTCTCTGCTTCTTGTGGCGATCTTAGTGACACGTGCTGATTAATTCACTTTCAATGTATGTAGCTCATATTTCACTCCAATTGTCCAGGATTACATGTTGTGGTTACAATGGGTACTGGCTACCTGGTTGGGTATGCAGCATTCCGGGCATTATTTAGCCACAATCCTGTCATGGTAATGATCAGCATACATATTCCCTGGAGATGTCTGTTGCATTCTTTTTTGTCTTTCTCCCTGTCTAAAATGGAGCCTATAGCACGGGATAAATTTAGTGGAGTTGAAGGATCGATGATCGTTCTAATTAAATGCACTTTACCACTTGATTTCAGAATGCTGCGGGTGGCATCCTAGGTTTGGTTTTGGCCATGCTTGTGGAGACACTTCTTTTTATAATTAAGACATCCAACGCTGATCAAGGATTCTCCACTGCTCCCTCTTCAACTGATCTTAAGGCAAAGAAGAACCAATAGTCTCTCTCTTCAACCGATGGGATTTTTTTAGCACTGACTTTTCATCATGGTAAGCATTCAGAACTTTGCACTAGACTGTCTTGGGTGGGTGTTCTGTTGTTTCTCTTTATTAAGTAGTTCCGATAGAAAAAAGAAAAAGAAAAAAAAAAAAAAAGAGTTCCCTTATTCACTGGATTCAACTCTGAAGAACCATTGAATCGATTTCTCGTACTGGTTTTGTTAATTTAACTGGTGGGTCAAATTATTATCCATGTAGTCGAACATTGCATATCTGTATGACTTGATGGTAACAAAAGTTGGGTGTAGTTGAGATAGAATGCTGGGTTTGCAGAAGCTTAGTTATTGTCGTTCGATATTAAGTTAGCTTTTTGTTAAAAGGTTTAGCAACTTCTAGTGAAGTTTTTGTAAGGTGTTGACTGAGACAAGGCCCTAGTCCTCTTGAAGTGATGATATGTATGGATCCGTTCAATAATCCTTTCCTATTAAATCTTGGAGCAGAACGTGAATCTGCTGGCTCTTTGTACTCATCTACTGTGAAGAAAATATACTTCCGTTATCTTACAAGATTATCCTCCCGTAATTGAGATCTTGTTTCCACGTGTCACCATGGACGACTTCGTATGCCGCCTCATCGGTTCCATTTCCTTCCCTGCTGCATGTTGTGTTTTACCAGATCTGCAGCCTATGTTAGATCTAGATTAGTTGGTGAAAGTGACTAGGAATTTGTGTACAGAATGTCCCATTTATTTGTCATCTTACCTATTTTTATTCAAAGTTCAGCAAATTTCCTCTACTCTTATTCTTATGCAGGTGCTGGTGTCCGGGTTTGCAGTAAAGATATGTAATTCTAAGCCCGTATGATCACAATTATACTCCATGTTTTTCGATGCTTGGTTCCCAGTGCTGGATCTTCATATGAGAATCCTCCTAGTCAAATGAAAGGACCTCACACTGGACAACTGGTTTCAGGGAGCTTGATCACCAGTTGATCTCAATTCTCAGCTAGCAGCTGTTTGAAACTCTGCATCTTGGTCCTGGCATCGATCAAAACATCGTTAAGTTAGTGCAGTCTGATATAACGAGAGAGAACTACACTGTTGTCATTTTTTTTACATAGTTGATAGTACAAGACATAATAGCATAAGGGAACTCAGCTTGCACTTGCACCAGCTGCAATCCCTTCAACAAACAATTACATCATACATATAGGCTGCAGCTCAGAAAAAAATAGTCAGCTTCGTGTGCAAATACTCAAACAACTTTCCTGATCACCAATCAATCCTGAATCAGCCTCCCCCTGGTAAACCACGCACCAAACCAGACTCGGGATTGCATTCATCAACCTTCTCTTCGAGGTGGCACAGGACCATGCATTAAAATATATTGGACTACACATTAAAATATATTGGACTAATTAGTGCTATCTTCAGTACTTTTTTTTGTCGTAAAGAAACACAGGACTACAGGTTGAAGAACACTAGATTAAATAGTCTCACAACTATTAGACTTGGGATCAATAATCTCACTTTATCTATTCCCAAAACAGACACACTTAGATAGCATCAGCTTCTAAATCTTACATTCACCAGCGCATTAAACGAATCTCTCGTTGAAGCTGATGTGTATGAAATCACACATCATTTCGTTATTCTAAACATTTGTTTTTATTCCCTTTAAATTGTCTAAATTGTATTTTTAGTGTCGTTTTGCCTTGGAATGTTGGTACTGCTGTGTGTTGATGTTTTATGGCAGATTGGCATGGAACTTGAAGCAAAAAGGAACAAGAATGGAGAGAATAGAATTCCAAGTACTCGAAAAGCTGCATTTCACGTTTCGTCGTTATTTCACGTGCTTCGAGAGTCTTTTTAGCAAACTTTCGCCACGATTAGTTAGATTTAAGTGTTTACATGCTGTGTATAAGTTTTGGGAATTTTTGGACGTTGTTTACTATTTTCAATCTTAGTTTTAGGAAAACAGTGAATAGTGAACAGTGCAAGCGCGGGCGCGACCAATTCCAGGCGCGGGCGCGCCACCCTTCAGAGCAGGCGCGGGCGCGACGGGGCAGAATTCGCAAATTTCAGTTTTTGACCGTCCGATCGATCTTGTTTCGTTCCTAAGCCTATTTAAACCCTCCCTAGGGTTGAAAACATCGTAATTCAGCAGAGGAATAAGGGGGTGACGGCAGAGAAGAGGGAGGAGAAAAAAGGCGGTCAAAATAAGGGAAAAATAAGGCGAAATCATCGTATCTTCATCCTATACTCTCACCATAGGCTTTGGATACGCATTGGAACGTCTTTAAACTCTGTAAAGATCCTGTTTATTGCTTTGATAATGACCAGAATCTGTTTGTGCTTCATTTTCATGTTTTTCATGTATTAGTTGATGAATATAAGTGAGTAGTGTTTGAATATGGATGTGTTGATGAGTTTAGATTGCTTGGATCATGAGATTTTGATCTTATAACTTATAACCAGAATGTGTGTGATGTTTGAATGATGCATGAGACCTATTTGAATAACCAATTACATATGTTATATAGATTGATCACCTTATACCATATGTTAAAGCTATAAATCGTGCTAAATGATTTACTTTAGTAGCACTTGATATAATATGATTTAAGCTCATTGTC